>APFE030918073.1:800-11823 GCA_000404065.3 Pinus taeda
AGAAGGTTGTTAGATCATCAAGGTATATGACTAAGAAATCATGGATTTCTTTAGCAAAGGCTATGTCCATTGCCCTTTGAAATGTGGCTCCAACATTCTTGAATCCAAAAGGCATTTTGACATATTTGAAAGTTCCCCAAGGTGTGGTGAAAGCTGTTTTATCTTGATCATCTCGGTGAACTAAAATTTGATTGAATCCCGAGAAGCCATCCAGTAGTGAGATCCTTGAAGCTCCCACTACCCTTTGTAAGATATGATCCATTTTTGGCAAGGGGTAGTGGTCTTTGAGAGAGACTTTGTATTTCTCAGGTCAACACAAAGTCTTATCTCCCCAGTTTTCTTTCTTGTAGGTACAAGGTTAGAAATCCATTCAGAAAATCTTATAGGTGCAATGATTCCAGCTTCATACATTCGTTTTACTTCCTTTTCAATTAGGGGAAGAAGGACTAGATTCACTCTTCTCAGTTTCTGTTTAAATGGTTTTTGGTTTTCTTTCAGGGGTATTGTGTGTTGGATAACTGTAGTATCATAGGATTTAAGGTCCTCATAACTCCAGGCAAACACATCTTGAAACTCTTTGAATAGTTTAATATATTCTGATTTCTTATCAGGAGGTAAGGTTCTAGAAAGCTTGACCATTTTGGGATTTTCAGTGGTCCCAATATTACACTCCTCTATTTCTGCATTGATGGGTTGCATCTTTGGTTTCTTTGGGAGATCATTTGAATCAAAAATGTATTCTAAAGGAGTAAGACCCATGGGCAAGAAATTATCCTTTAGTTGAATCACTTCAGTTTCTTCTTCAATAATTTTATCAAGATCTGCTAGTTTTAGCTTCTGTAAATTGGCAGAGTCAAAGGTTGTAGGATGTAATATCAGATCTGCTGTTTCAGCTGATATACTTGTGTTCATTTCATCAATTTGGTGCTTATCATCCCTAATGATTGTGTCTATGTTTAAGTTTGAGAATTCCTCCTTCATGGTCAAAAAATTGTTTATCTGAGTATGATTCTCAAATACTTGCCAATTATCTACATTGTCTGGGACAGAAGGCCTGTGTTTAATCTCAGCAGTGAACTGGTGGTTAGGCCCAAAAGGAAGTTTACAGGTGCTTGCAAAAGTTGCCAAACTATGAGCATGCAAGTTGTGGCTCCTAGGTATTTTGGTGTGCTGATATTCTAGGAAGTTGTTGAGAAAATCTGTCACTGCTAACCTATAAGATCTTAACCTGGGATCATTTGTGACAAAATTTCCCTTTATCTGTTGTATATTTAGGTCTGAATCACCCAATATGGAAACTTTGGTCACTCCTAGACTCTTAATCAGTTTGAGGCCTAGTAAAAGGGCTTCATACTTAGCCATGTTATTTGTACATCTAAAGTTAAGCCTATATGCATGACCTCGAGCATGGTCATTTTGAGTATTGTGTATCCAGACCCCTGCTCCTGCTCCTAGTTTATTTACTAACCCATCAAATTCTAAATACCACAAGGTCTCTTGTTCAATGCTTGTCTCAATGGATTTACAGACTTGTTCAATGGGCAAGTCTAGTTTTGGTGATTCTTGTGATCTATCAGTAGACTGTGTTGGTTTGATCACATCAGTGGTCTTTTGATCTGAAGCTGTGGATTGTTCATTCATATCCCTGGTTTCTGTTTTTTTTAGAAGCTTGACCTCAGTTTTGGGAGATATATCAACATTGTATAGTGTGAATGAGTCCATGTCTGAATGAATGGAGTAGATTGGGAAGTTTTGGGGCTTCTCCTGACTGCTGACCACATATTTCATCAGTGTTTCTCGGTACAGTCTCTTTGGCTGGCCAAAGACTGAGATTGTGGCATATAACATGTCTAGTTGTAGAGATCCTTGGAGTTTGGCACCCCATGATCTTGATAAGAGCATACCATATTTGGGTGGAATGTCAACTACTACTACATCCATTAGAATTGTTTTGGCTGGATATTGTACTAGGGATACACAGAGGTCTTTGATCAATCCTAAACACCTCACCTGGCTGGAATCAAATGAAAACAAATCTTTATAGGGTCTGGTGATATCCAATTCAATTTTTTCCATTACTGATTTGGGCATTAGGTTATGAGAGGCCCCTGAGTCAAACATGGCATTGTGTAGTACTTTGTCATGAATGTTTAGGCTCACATAGAATGGAGGAGTCCCTCCATCCACTGATTTGCCATTAACTTCTGAGCCAAAAATCAGCTCTGGTTGGTCATCCAGAATATTAACTGCATCCCTATTCTCTGGTACTTGCAATGATCTATTAATTTGTTGTCTGAAGACCTCATGTTTGGCCAGTTCAGAAAGAGGAATTGCTATTTTCAGTTTGCCAATTTCTATCTCTAGATTGAAAGGTTTCTCTACCTAAACTTTTATATTGTGAGCAGCAAGTTTTTCTTTTTCTGCTGAATTTTGGGTGACCTTGTCCTGGTCAGGTATACTATTTTGGGGTATGCTTGGATTGGGTCTGTTTTCTAGAGGTCTGCCCAAGATTTCTGTTGGAAGAAGTGGTGTATATGTAGGTTTTACTGGAGGCTGTATATCAGATACATCTTCCACTGTGACCTCCCTTTGGAGCTTTTTATCTGAGGATTCTGTTGAAATGTCTTTGTCACTAGATTTCTTGGGCAGTTTGGTGTTTGTTTGTTTGGTATTGTTAGGTACATCTATGGTTCTACTTCTTAACTTGTATTGTTTGTGTACTTCATAGACTGTTGTGTCATACCCTTCTCTGGAAATCAAATGACTCACCAGATTTTGCTTGGAATTGCTTGTATTCTTGGGCTTGTTGATCATCTTGTGTTAAGAATACTGGTTGTTCACTGTCCAAACCCATTAGATTGATGTGGGGATCTTCTATTTGTTCACTAGTGGTTGAGGCCTCTCCATAGTTTTCTTAAAATGGAGGTCTGATATTCTGATCAGGACCAGTCCTCCCAGCATTTGGGTTTTGGTTTTTTCTAAAATTGGGATTCCTGGTAGTGTTGCTTGTTTTCCCTTCCCAAGTGGACTTTCTCTCCATGGTCTCAACTCTATCTCCCAACCTCTCCATACCCTTCATGATTGCATCTAGCTTTTGGTCAAAGGTTGAGGGTTCCTCTTTAAATGTTGTTCTTATCTCATTTTTTGCTCTAGTTCTCTTGGCAATCAAGTTTGCCTCCACACTTACAGCTATATTTTGCATGTCTTCAAGACTTGGAGGTGCTCTTTCTCTTAATTGATATGCCATATCTGAATCAAATCCATCTGGGAATTTGATCAAGGCCAGATCCGGTGGAGGTCTTAGGTTCTGAGGAATTGCGTTGTATACATTGTTGAACCTAACACAGTAATCTTGAACTGTTTCTTGTGGACCCCTTCTCAAGTTATCATACTCTGTTAGTATGTGTAGAGGGTCTTTCTTCTGTTCCCATCTGTTTAAAAAACTTAGGTATAAGGCATCAGGATTGAGTATAGAATTTGCAGCTAGAGACCTAAACCAGTTCCTTACATCCCATGTTAAACTTTGTACAAAAATTTTCATTCTTACATCTTCATCATCTATTTCATAGTTCTCAAAATAGTCCTGCATTCTCTTAGTGTGTTGTTGGGCTATATAAGTTCCAGTACCATCAAAGTAAGTGATTTTTCTTTGATAGTCTTGGGGCATTGCTCCTGGATTTGCAGGTAGGTGTAAAGGAGCATATCTAGCCATATTTGCAGGGATAAAGGGGACAACAAGAAGGAATGGAACAGTTGGAACAACAAGGATAATAGGAGTAAGGTGTGTTGGGGATGGAGGAGTGGGGAAGCTACCTTGGGAAGTGGATGAGGAACTGGGATAAGTAGGGGTTACGTGAGGATGAACTGATGCTTTGACAGGAGTTGGAATATAGCTCTGCTGAATTGGTTCTGTATCTGAGTCTGAGAGATCTCCTAGCTGCTCTTGTTTCTTCAAGATCTTGGGGATTAAATTGGGGTTTTCAAAGACAGCTCGAGGATTAGGGTCAGGGTTGGATCTAGTGTAATGAGATTTCTTCTTTGGAGCTAGCTTTTGAGTTTTGTTTCCTTGGTGTTCTATGAGAAGGTTTAAACATGAAGCTTATTTCCTTGCAATTGGTAATTTGAAATAGTCCCCAGTGGAGTCGCCATTGATGTTACCACTCAGGTTGTTCCCTGCTTCCTAAAGGGAATACAACCGAGGTAACCACTAACCAATCTTTTAGTTACAGGTCCTAGCCTACCTGTAACCAGAGAGAGCTCTCTCTTTATGATTTAGCTTTGTTGGTGGATGATTCTAGGCTAGTTATGGTGTGCTGTTTTGTTTGAGTTTGTTTGGTTGGTGAATTCAAACCAGAGCTGAGGTATAATTTACTGAACAGTTTGGGCCATTGGGCAATGGAGTCTAGGTAGTGTGCGGCTGAAGTATGTTTATGAAGACAGAGTATTGCTGCAAAGCCAGATAGGCATCTGTGGAACAATTTTTTAGATTTTGTGATGAAGTTATGGAATTAGTGAGTGAAAGGCAATTGAGAATCTTTCATTATGCTAACAAGGGAAAAAAGAAAGTATTGCTTAAGAGCAGTTAAGAATTCTTAAACAATATTCTCAATGATAGAATTAGCTTAGACATGAGCAATTAAGAATTCATATCCATGGCTAATCCAGAAGAAAACATATTTAGAAATAGAGATTGAGCATAGGGTGTGTTCAAACAAATCCTAAGCTATTCTTTTTCTCTATTTACTATGATCATGAACATATATGAATTATGGTAGAGAGAGAAAAACAAGAATACAATTCAGAATAACTTATTGCTCTAGCAAATGACACAGGAATTCTGCAACACAACAGAGCCATTGATTTCCACCTTCAGACAATATAGGAACCAGGAACTCCACCAGCAATTTGTATTAGCAAAATGTCTCAAGTATACAATAGAGCTCTTCTGTAAGAGTTTCACTACAACCAACCCTCAATACGTTCTTTGAGGGGATATATATACAAAATAGGATACAAAATATTATCTCAATAGTGAGTTATTGTGCAATAAATTGCACCACCAACTATCTTACAAAAAGTAAATGAAAGAAATAACTACAACATTTAATGTTGAGATGGCAGCTATCTTTCTGTTAGACAACTTTTGACTTTTTGGCTCAGGAAAGTTGGCTGTAGTTGTGCCTTTAATTCTGCGTTAGTTGAGCCTGCTGTCTGAGTGCTTTGGTGAGTCACTTTACGGATGCTTCCTGTGATACCTGCGTGCTGATTTGTCTGTTGACCTGTACTGTGACTGAGATCTGAATTTCCACAAAAAAGGAATAATATGATGGGATCACCTGGGCAGAATTTCCAGCATTGCCTGCCACCAATCAGCTAGAGGTAGCTGATGTCTCCTTATTTTTATGAGTGTTTCATCTGCTTCTGTATAACTGTAGAAGTTTGGAGGCACTTCAAACAGATGATTTATCTCATGCTCAATAAAAAATAGATTTTCTAATTTGTCATACAGAGACTACCCAGAGGGAGGCCCTGCTTCTTCTGTGGAGCTGCTGGATGCTGTTATTTGATTCTCAACATAATTGTTGATCCTTATGATATACTGGTTATATGACAGCAGTTGTCCTGTGCTAGTCACTAGGCTTGGTAGTCCTTTATCTTGTAACATTGTCATCTTTGCCCTGAATTCATCAATTTCTGCCTTCATCTCCTGACATTTTCTCTCTAGGGTTTGAGTGAAGTTCCTCAAAGTCAGCACTTTCTTAGCTGTCAGGATGGTGTCTGTTCTGCTGTTTATTTCTAGTGCTACCAATTCCTCCCTAGTGTGATTATTGAGGAAATTTATCATCTTATTGGCCTGCTCAGGCATGATTCCTAGTGTTGTTCTGGCTCTTTGTATTTCAACATGAGCCATGCTTATCAGTTCAACTTTCTCATGTATTTCCTGGATTGACCTTCATTGGTCATGGATTGATTGGCCAATTTTGGCCCAAATTATCTTCTTGATTTCTGCTAAGGTCTTGCCTAGAAGAAATTCCTTTTCCAAAGTTTTTACTTTGGCCTCCAAGGCCTTTATCTCTCTCTACTTTTCTGCCACTGTCATCTTGGACTTGTCATAGCTGGCCTCTAGCTTGGCCAGTCTATCCTTGGCTTCATTTATTTCTGTCACTTGAGTTTCAAGCTCCTTGACAACTTTCATCAAGTCCTCCATACTCATGCTAGATTCTGCTACTGCTGTTGCTTTTGTTGCCTGTATTGCTGATGTGGTTGTGGTTGGTGCTGGGACGGCAGGAGGAGCTGTTGCTGCTTGTGAAGGAGGGGCAGGGCCAAGAGTTGTAGAAGTTTGAGGGGGATGGGAGGTTGATTCTCCCTGTCTTCCTTGCCATGCTTTCTCCAATTCTCCTTCCATCTCTAGTATCCTTTGATTCATCTTCATAAATAAATCCACGGTGTCATTAAGCTGTTTTTCCTGTGCAAGTTCTGTAGTGTCAGGGTGAATGGTTGGAGGCAATTTTGCCTGCTTTCTGAGTGCAACAATATCATCCTCCTTCTTTTTCATAAGGGCCCTAACACCCTTTGGATCCTTTGGATCATGCCCTAGATCAATGATAATGTCTTCCAATGTTTTTATTCTGTTGTCCTTGGCCTGGGAAGACATCCTTTCCAAATCCAACTATGTATTAGTATTTTTCAGTGATTCTTTCAACTTATGGGCGAGCATGGTCTTGTCTGCAAGTGTGGCATACACCATTTCCCTTGTTTTCTTGTGCAACTCTATCTGATCCATTGGATGTATGTCTTTAGAAAAGACCTCCAAGTTTGTTCTTAGGTAATTTGCAGAGGTTTTGGGATGTGGAACTTTAGGCTTTAAATGAGTAAAAATCATTTTGTCCTCCTTGATGTCGTATGCTGCCATCAATCTCTATTTTTTGGAGGGGGTTGCCTTCAAGAATTGATTCATAGAGTTGTACTCTCAAAATTTCATTTTGTGCTTTGCTCTCCATGAAACTGGCTGATACTAGTTGGTTCTTGCCTTGCTGCCTTGAGGAGGATCCCTCTGTGCCTTGCTGGTGCATGGCCTGTTCAGCTGAATGAACTAGTGGCAGTCTGCTGGCTTGATGTCTTTCTTTTTTTGGCTTTCTGCCTTTCCTCACTGATGTCTCTTCCTCTCTTCAGGGTCAATTTTGGCCCTTGGCCTCTTATTGCTTGTTGACCACTTGGAGGTGTGACCTCTCTCTCTATCGTTCGCTTTTTTCCTCTCTCTTCATTGAGAGGTGTTTGCAAAACTGGGATTTGGGGTGGTCCAGTTTGCTGTAAAGGGGCTTGCCCTTGAATTTGATCCTTTGATGTGTTGGGCTGCCCTGCCTCTATCTCTGGCTGTTCATCCATTATTTCTTTTCCTTTTGCTATAGTGGTGGTTGTAGATGCTTGCTGGGTAGTCTGTGCAGCTGCAGCAGTGGATGTGCCTTCTCCTACTTGGACTGGTTGCTTGAATATGACCTGCTAACAAGAATCCAACTCAAGAGTTTTCTCTAAATCTTTCATAGTCTGCTCCATTTCCTCTTCCTGAGTAAATTCTTCTACTATTGATTCAGGCACCCATTCATCCTGGTTGGTAAAGTGTTCTATTTGTGGATATGAACAATGTTTATAGGCTAGCAGCCTATACTTGACTCTCCTAGCACTGATAAAGCCTTGAGGGTCATAAGGGACCCACCAAAAGCTCCTTTTGAGTTTGAGTTGTTGCCCCAATATTTGATCAGCTTCTTGCCAACCATCTTTCTTATTCATGATGAATGGGCCTAGGTGGTCTCTGCATTTTAGATTGGCTTTCTTCTTGGCACTATGGAAGTGTGTAAGGTCAGAATTGATGAGTTTCCCATAGTATTCCAAGGCAAACAACCTCATAGGCACATACCTTGGGAGCCTGTAGGGACAGAGCTCACAACCATAGATTCTGATGACTGTGTGGTTTTGGTATAAATACCAATCACCTATTTTGTGGTTCCTGGACAGCTGTAAGATTTTCTGCATATCTTTGGACAATCTGGCAGGAGGAGACCTCTTCAAGAGGCATGTAACTGGATAGACAAATTGGTCAATAAATTCACAGTAGGAGTAGGGAGAGCTCTTGGACTTGAATGAAAGACTGAAGACCAGAAAGATGACAGATCTCCTCTCTCCCTGTGAATCCAGCTTCTTGATGGGGCACTGGAAGCAATCTGTTTGATAGTACAAGAAGAGGTGATAGATGTATGATGAGTATTTAAATATTGCTTCCCTATCCATCCTCAGTAGTTGGTCATGTATCGTGTTGGCAATAAACTTGGCATAATTGTATTTTATAGCAGGAGGCTTCCCAAGGCTATATGCAGATAGCATGACTAGCACAGTTTCATCAACATGCTCATTTGTGGATAACCCCAGCAGAGAGGTTAACATGTCTACCAACAGCTTGCCTACCTCATTGAAATTTGTATATGAAAAAGGAGGTGGGCCAGAAGGTTGGCAGTCTGCTTTCATGAAAGTTTTGGCTACTGCAGCAATGTCTGTGCTAGAGAGCTTGGAGCCCTCATCCAGCAAATACTTAATGGAAAAAGGGTATAGCAGTTGGGTTTGTTTGTAATTCAGCATCTAATTTATGGAGTCTGGTGTTATGTAGAAGAGGATGCTCCCAGATGGAGACTTCACAGCTCTGAGCTTCTGGTCATAATTTTTTGCACAGAGGTGAATGACTTCAGGAAAGACATTTACAGATGGTAGGAAGTAGGTAGGCAGATTAGACTCCCAGATGCCATACATGTCACTGTTGTCCAAGTGACTGTTCCTTAGCTGGCAGAAGGTCTGTAAGTGGTTCTTCTCTGCCACAAAATCTGCAATGAGGAAATCACTGTCTACAAGTGGCATAGCTTCAAGCTTCTTATTGGGTGGATTAACAGGAGCAACATCTAGTGCAGATGGAGTGGCCATGTTTGATTTTAACTGGATATTTACTTGAGTTTAGGATTGGTGCAAAGGCTGAGGAATGCCCACTAAATTGTGTTTGACAGTGAGTAGCCCTGAGAGTATGAGGAAACTCTTACAGGTTTGATGAACTGTGGGGCACTCTGTTGGAAGAAACCAGAGTGTGTTTGAGCTAATTAGCTGATTTTTCAAGGGGAACTTTGAAAACAGGGATGAGTGTGCAGTTTTATGGGCTTTTAGCCGGTAGCTTGGCTTCTCCAATTAGTTTTTATGGTGAATTTCGTAGAATGGCACGGGTTTCTTGCAGAGCCTTGTGGTGCAGGGATTTTACCAGGTCTTTGAGTGGTTTCAGTGGACAATTTATCTGTGAGGAGCTTATGTAGAGTTTTTTACAGGAATTTAGGAGAAAAAATGGGAGAAATACGAGTAAAGTGGGTCACCTATGGCAAATACCTGGATTTCTCTATGCAGGAGGTGTCAAGCTGGATCAATTGCAGGTATTTGGGTCGACTTTGAGGGCGGAAACAACTTTGGTGGATGAATTCTTGATTTCGGCAGTAAACGACGTCTTTTGCATGCAGAGTGCTCCGGAAACGACGAATAAAAATGACAAACAACAGTCATTTCCTGACTTTTTATGCACTTTTGTCCCTTTGGTGCCTTTTTGGTGATGACGTCAGCATGACGTCATCGGTGGGTTCGGGTACGGCAGGGTGACGTGGCAGCTGACGTGGGTGGCCAGGTGGAGGTGACACGGTGGCAGGACAGGCAGGTGGACAGACGACGTGGAGGTGACGTGGAGGCGTGGTGGCGGAAAGGTGAGGTGACGTCACACTAACGGGGGTGTGACTTCAGTGAGGGGGGATGGGTGGTAAGTGGTTTCCTCGTAGGCCCCATAGGCGGTAAGTGGTATAAGGGGGGGGGGGCTCCGAACACTGTGGGAGGCCGACGCGTGGTGGGGGTAAGGCAGTAAAACCGCCAATTCCCTGGACGCAAAAGGTCGGGCATCTTCTCAGCGAAATCGACCGCCAGTCGTTAGATCAGTGGGGCCGGTGATCTAACGGCTGGTGGCACATATGATGTGACAATGTTTTACACCCACGAGGACCCGCCAAATAAAATAATCGTTAAAATGTATTGCGCGCGGGGGTGGGTTTTGACCTTAGGTTTTCGGGTTTAATGTAATCGCGCCCGTTTATTAATGTTTTCATTTAAAAAACATGATAACCAATGTATTTAGGGCGGAAAAGGGGTAGGAAGGGTTAATAAGGGCGGGGATTTCAATTTTTTGAGTTTTCGCCATAGCTTTCCAATGAAAACCCATAGTTTACGGTTATAGAGGGTTAATATTAACCCCTGCTGGATTAATATTCCCCAAGAGAGGGCTGTATATCTATAGTGCTAGGGGGAAGGGTATTTACATAGATTTTTTGGGAATTTTTACATAGATCTTTATAGAATTAGGGAAGGAGGGGTACTCAGGGAGCTAAATAATACATCAGTTGTTAATATGACATTTGTGAGGTGAATGTAGGGGCAAAGATTAAGTTTTTAAAAGGTAAAACTTAGGAATGGAAGATGAATGAAATGAGAGTAAAGATTTTTACACAAAAAATGTGGCTTCTTTCTCTTGAATAAACTTCATGGTTTGACCTAGTAGCTTGTCATGAACTGAAGTGGAACTGGACACTTGAGTAGATCTCAAGGTCCTTGGGGATGTTAGTAAATGATGTTTGGGGGGAAAAAGGGGGAAATTAGACATGCTTCCAATGTTATGTCCTCAAACCTTTGCTATGATGCCAATACCCTGAATGGAATGAGTCTTTGTACTTGATAAGCCAATTGGTGATGGCCCTTCCTTTCTGCAACCTTGCACTACTTACCCCACCTAGTAATCCTAACATTTTTTCTTCACCTGAAGTGGGTGCACTTGAATCAGAAGACCCTGATTGTTCTCTTTTTCTTTTGGCTGCCCTCCTATCTAAATCTACCCTTATTTCTTCCAAGGACCCAGATTAAGCAGTTGGGCTCCTTCATTTCTCTACCTAGCTAGTCATCTGCC
>APFE030918073.1:16803-81129 GCA_000404065.3 Pinus taeda
TATATGGTTAATGCACATCTGATCCTGCATTATTTATGAATTTAGATCCTTGTTTCTTGCATAGTAGTATGTTGTTGTCATTCCACAGGTACTTTTGAAGCTAAGCAGACAAAGAAGAAGCGGAAAAAATCTATCAAGAAAGAGAAGAAATCGAGCGCAAGACTCAGGTTGGCCCTCTTGGTTCTCCTCTCATCTATTTTCATAAAAGGAATCAATAGTAGACTTTGATTGTTTGTTTCTAAGATAGCCACCCATCTTAGTGGGAATAGTAGCATCCGTCTGGACACTATTCCCGTATAAAAATGTGGCACCTTGTGTCATAGCCTAAAAACCATAGAATACCATTCTCCTAACAAAATGACAGAGGCACTAAACAAAACCCCCACATATAAGAAGGATATTCAAAGACTCAAAGTCAATTGGATTGGCTTGAGGCTCAGTCCACCATTTCGTTTAGGAATGTTGGAAGGAAGGAAAGAAGAAGAAGAAATAAAATAGTGGGAAGAAATAGAGAGGATGACAGGATTTCATTGTTAGGAAGAGGAGACTACAACAAAAGCATGGAAATTCATGGAGGCCACTAGGGAAATGAGGGACATGGACATAGATTAAGTTTCTCAGAGGATGAGCAACACTTTCAGTAAGGGGATGATGATGAGCCTCATCATTGGGTAACTATATGTACCTTAATACACGTCCAATCTTACTAAAATAAACTCTTCTTATAATTCCTTACATGTTTTAATTATACTTTTCTTAATGAGATGAGTAAAAGTAAGATGTTATGTATAGTGGTCTAATGTGCATTAATTGCAGGTTTTTGGGAATTAAGGTGCAAGAACTCGAATGAGACAAGAAGGAGAGATTATAGGAGATGGATCTTCCTCATTAAATCCTCACTCATTCGAATATACCTCAACCAAATAACACTAGCTCGGAGTTGCAAGCAGCCGAGTCATGGAGATCATGGGCAGCCAATCCAGTTCATCTTGAGTTTGGGAGCCAAGTGTCCCTAGATTTAATCAATTTGTAGGAGTTAAGGAGGCCCAAAGCCTCATTAGGTTTCAGGTTTTTTATGTAAGAGCACTAAATAGTTTCAAGTTGAAGTTGTGTGGAAAAACATTGTTATGTAATTTTTTTTTTATATGATAATGAGAATGAGAATTTCCTTGATCTAGCACTGAGTTGACTCAGAGGCTAAAGCTCTTGGGTTAGGGCCCAAACCTAGCAGCTGAGGCTTCTCTTATTGTAATTGTATGTTTAGGTTATTCCTTCCATTTGTGCATAGCTTTAGCAGTAGCTTTAGAGAGATAAAGGAATACCAAAAAGGCTGATAGAAGGTGGATTTGGCATCACTCGTCCCTTCAGGGACCATGGTTTGAGGAAAAACTCCTATTCAGCCCCAAAAAGACAAAATTCTCATTTCTTATGGAATTTACATTTTTTTTTCTACTTAGGCTGACATATTTTCAATTTTCAAGAATAGGTTTTGATTTTTATGTCTACTATCTCCAGCCTTGTATTAGGCCTCATGGTGTTTCACAAAATTCTGCAAATATTTCGATGCATGAACTAGGCAATTAAATAATGGAATTATGTTTTCTAATGTTGATTGGAAATCTTTATTGTTTGACATGATTCATGGGTAAATGTGAGTGATGTGTGTATTGCAGGAGTTTCAATAGTGCAAGAAGATCTCATGTTAGCAGCCCAGCCTAACCTCATCCATCCAGGATCATTAAGATCCACTAAGTCCATCAACCAATTTATCATTCCATAATAACAACTTTCCATGTTTTTTGAGAAAATCCAACCTTCTTACAAGTTTTGTTTGAGTTCTGAGGAAGTCCTAGCCACTTTGTTGCCTTATTTCTTCCATCATTCACCTTCCCTAATCCCTATACCACCTTCCAAATCACTCATATTTCTTTTGACTGGATCCTGTAGGAATATAGGGGATACTGTAAGGAGCATTAGGAAATCTTGTACGTGCATTAGGACATCTTGTAGGATGATCTGTAGTGGCTTGTTTTGAGGAAAATTTGTGGAAAATGCATATAGAAAGATAGGAAAAGACCCCTACTTGCCTCCCAATCCATCTAACCTTTCACCACCATCTCTAACCTACTTGCCATACCACCAAGAAGAATTTGCATTCACATATTCACAAAAAGGACAAAAAAAAAGGTTATTGTGTTCATTCATATGCACAACAATAAAGTGTGTGATTATCTCATATTACATGCCTAGGATAGTTAGGACTACCCACATGTTAACTTAGAATTCTTTTGAAGCAAGATATCTTTACAAATAGTTAGATGAGTGGTGTCTTTAAAGAATTTATTTCAGTCTTTCATTATTGTAGTAGACAATATTTCAATCCTCTTAATTAGGGTAAAATTCCCCTTTCTCCATTGGTAATCAAACTTATTCTAAATCAATAGAAGACTGGTTTGAGAAACCCTAGTGGTCTATCGCTAGCTTAACAATGACAAAGAGTGGACCCATTGCATCTACTTTTGTATGCAACAATGTCACCTCCAAGTTTCTATGAACCCTGGGTTGATAAATTAAAGTTGGTATCCTAGGAGTTACAACATTCTTGCTGCAATAATGGTGCTCATCAGTGTTCAGCCATGAAATGGCCCAGTTGTTTACCATTTTTATTTTCCCAAAATAAAATGGACTCACTCTTCAACATTCCTACCAAATTGTATACAACTTAATCTTCTAAATTGCAACCTTACTTAAAAAAATCCAAAGTGAAATCCTTTATTGATAATTTATAGATAATTTTTTTGCATGTCGATATGACTATAACAACATTCAGAGATGGTATTCATGGGACTACCTACCCCATTTGCATGGAGCCACCTTCTTCCCCTTTTACACGGTAGATATAACTAAGGAAAAATAGTAATCAATCTACATGAGACCATCATTCTAGGCTCTAAAATATGCAATCATATAAGTGAATTATGAGATGTGAAACAATTTTAGTGAATTCATATATAAAATAGAAGAAAATATGCTAAAGGGGATTGTATTTCATGAATAAAATTAAAAAAAAGGGAGGCTTGCATATACACTCAATTTCTCTATCAGAGAAAGAATGAGTGAATTTTTCTTCGATTCAAAAAATTCTCCTACATCTATACACGCTAACTACTAATTTCTACTTTTCTTGTATGATGACATGTAACTTAGGCTCAACTTCTAATCCCTCTAATAAGAAGACCTCGGTAAGTAGCCTGGAGGTGTGACGCTGGCTAAGTAATCTTGTAAAGGATAATTGCTAGAGTGAGGTTGTATTTTGTATAACTGTGGGAATGGGTTTTTTAGACTCTCAAAGCCAAAGGTGAACATTGATTGGTTCAAACCAAGATTATCCTATTGTTGTTGTTGATGCCACGTCAATTTTTCCAACCTACAGCTTCTCTGCACTTATTTTTTATCGAATTTAAGATTATGCAATGATTTCACGTAACAAATTGAATTAGTGAGCATAATAGGAGGAACTAAATATGCATCCACATCCTAGACTCTTCATTGAGTCAAAGGAGTTAACTAAAATGACCTTCTTTGCAATGTCATTTACAATAGAGAATTATTATCTATAATATCAATTTGATAATAAAATGCATATAGAACCTGAAGGCCTAAATCTATAATCATAAATTCATGACACTAGAGATTATAATTACTCCTCAAATTGTTAAATTAAACAAATTTATAATTTATAATTAACATACCTCCGTCTAGCACACAATTCTAGTAAAGAAAGATGTCAAGGTTGAGCTTAATTATGTTTCACTAAAAATTATAGTTTTGGGTAATCTACAACTACAACAATCATGCCCTGTGCATTTTGGACAACATGGATATTATTCGAGGATATCCATATAATGCTTACAACGAGATTATGCCTTTTCTCAAGGTCACATGGAATTTTGTAGGCCTGTAGGTTAACAGGAGCATTGAGAGTAGGAGAATCCATATACAGTCAAGATGAAAGTAGACACTATGGGACGATTGGCCTGTTGTCTCCAAATAATGAATAAAATACAACTGATCATGTTTTAGGAACTCCTCTGCCTCCAAAATGATAAGGAGAATTGTGGAAACAAATTTTGGATGTAGAACCATACCAAAAACTATTTATTAGTATTATTTAATGATTTCCAAAAAGGAAAACCACTTTTATTTGTATATTATCTTGAGGAAAGAAAACCTACTTAAAGGAATGTGATTATGGAATCTAATATAACAAGGCTAACTTTTCATGGTGAAATAATAATATCGTCATAGGATATGAGAGTGACATTGTCATTCCCACCATTATTAAAGATGGTCTGACCTTTTAGCACATAGTTTTTTAACATGTTTTTTGCATAAATTAAAAATTCTTTATGTAAATTCCATGTTATAACATTGTTCCACTTCTCTAGTCTCCCTAGGTTGTCTGTGATATTTTGAGAATGGAACTTTTGAACACAATTGCTTTACTATACTAAACACGGTCTATAAAGGGTTGGGTAGATGATGAGATCTTACATGAGATGAAAACATAATTGTTCATTCTCATGGAAGTATATCGTCCATAGCAGAAACCAGAAGTAGGTCGTGCACACAATAGAAATGGTTATGGAACTGAGAGTACCAACCTAAAATGTCACCATGCAGTTTTGGAGAGTGAGAAATCATTAGGAACTAGAGATAGCATAACAAGGGAGATGGTCCTCTGCAACATAAATACTGCAACCAGATGTTAAACAACAAAAGTGTTGGGTATACAACCAAATTCCCACATTGACTAGAAGTGGGGAGGATCATGGTTATATAAGGATGGACAAATATCTCCATTGGTATGAGGCCTTTTGGGGTAAGTCCACAAGCAAATCCATGAGGGCTTAGGCCCAAAGTGAACAATATCATACCATTGTGGAGATATGTGGTGTTCAAAGTCCTTACAAGTGGTATCAGAGCCATGCCCCGAAGTTAGCCAAGTGGATGAATCCTCGAAATGCCGAACGAAGGTGGTGGGCCTCGGTAATATCACAATGGGATCCGTGGATGAGCTCAGTTAGACAAGTGGTGTGCTCCAGATTCTTCATGGATGTGTCCTGGTCCCAACACGGCGAAGAGGAGTTGACCTGGGATAGGGCAAGCTCTCGAGGCAGGTGGTGCTCCATGTAAGGCCTGTGCTTCCAACTCATTGGAGCGAAGAATCCTAGTTGGTAGAGAGTGGACGGATGGATAATCATTTGAGGGGAGGCTCCATGGTCCTTTGTTCGAGGGGAGGATTGTTGGGTATATGACCAAAGTCCCACATTGACTAGAAGTGGGGAGGATCATGGTTATATAAGGATGGACAAATATCTCCATTGATATGAGGCCTTTTGGGGTAAGTCCAAAAGCAAATCCATGAGGGCTTAGGCCAAAGTGGACAATATCATACCATTGTGGAGATATGTGGTGTTCAGAGTCCTTACAAAAAGATAGGTATCCAGATGTCAAACTTAAAATCATATGCCAGATGTCAATCAAGAATTGAAAGTGTAGATGACTAACTGATTCAAAAGAAGGCCTATCAACCTAATTAAGGGATTTCGAAAAAAGTAAAAAATTAGAACTAATATCTTAACTTTTATGCTAATAAATATGTGGAACATTAATAAAAATTTAAGTAATACTAAAAACAAAATACATGGAATTTTCTATTAATTTATTGATTTTTACTTAAGAGTGTAGGTTTTAACCCTGTACAGAAATTATTTGCACACGAATTCTAAAACACAAAAAATAAACAATGTGAGAGCATAACACATAAAACACATATACACTAAGATTTTCCCCTGGATCCCAAAATTGGGACTACCAGCTTGAATTTTCACTATATTCCTTTGAATATTACAATACATATTTATACATGCCGATGCATCCAATACCATGGACCGAAAACCATCATGTCCATAACCATGGACCAAAAAACCCATAGGTAGGTCCGCCCAACCTAATATAGGGTGCAAAATAAAAATTTCCCAAGACACTGCCTTGAACCCCGTAGATGGGGGCCACCTACCCCGATCACAACGCACTATGACCCCCTCTCTACGCAATCGACACAACAAAGGGGGGGCTCTGCCCCCCCTCTAACCTCCCAGTTCACTACATAGGTTAGTCGTGGCAAGAATATAACACAACCCAACATTCTACCACTTGTTGTTTTCTTTTCATAGGGGGCCACAAGAGAGCTTAGTCATTTTTCTAGCCCTGAAATGCCCATTGTTTCTCTACACTAGGAGAATATCTAAGAGCTCACGGCTTTTGTCATTGCATCTACAGTATCCTTCAAAGTGTCCACCTTTACCAGCAACACCTTTTTGTCTTCTATCATATCCCTCACAAAGTGATACTAAACATGTTAGTGTCAGCCTTTGAAGGCTTCCATCAGTGATCAAATATGCTCTTACAAAGTGGTCTCATGGTGTCAAAGTCAAATTTTTCCATTTCAGTGAGTCTTCAAGTAAAATTTGATTACTAGGTATTAGGTCTAGGGTTGTTTTCACTCCTCCCAAAGCTTTCCAAATTTTTCCATGTCACCATTTATCTTAGTGTACCATCATTCAAAGAGTCCTCATCATCATTTCAAGTTCCAATGGGTCATTTTACACCTTGATTGTGCTTCAGTTGTACTTGCGTAAGCCTCATTTCCCTCTCCTAGGGTTTTGAAGGTAATTTTTCTTGGATGGTCAAATGATCAACAAAACTTGTATCCTGATGTTCATACACCTTCCCCTCTCCCTAATATACCTTCTTAAACAATTCCCATCACTGATATCCCTCAAATTCATTATTTTCCCACAAACCCTAGTTTATTGCTACAATTTGACAATTTTCTAGGCTAGGCTTGTGTTTTGCCCTTTTGGACCCCTTCCCCTCACTCAATATTTGCAATTCCACTTTCCCCTGATTCCTAACATCCCTATCTACTTCCTAAAATTTTCTCAAGAATTTAGAAGCCCCTTATCCCCTTTGTTTCCCTTCATTTCCACAAATCCCCTATTCCACACAACAGGATAGGTTTTATTCAAACTATGTTTCTGAACAAGAAAAGATGAATTTCACAACAGTGAGAGGGGTTTTTGTCCATCATCGACCCAAGAAAAAAAACTTCTTTCCGTTTTTACACAGGTTTCATGGTTTGGGAGAAATTTCCAAACCATCATTGTCCTCAGGAGGATTGATGCACTTCTGGACTAACCTTGGGAAAATCAAGATTTCACCTAGATGGAATGTTCAAATTACTTGCTTGATGATTTAAATGATATAGATAGAGAGAGCTTTCCAATGAGCTAAATTTGGAGATGAGGAAGACCTTCAAAAGTTGACTGCAATAGCACTCTGCATTTAGGAAACCTCATTCTGCACATTTTGACTAGTCTTGGGAGGTTTGAATTTTGACAGGGAAAATGAACTCCAAATTGAAAAATTCAAGATGTTGTAGAAATTAAACTCGACAGGATTTCCAATGAGATATCGCATGCCCAATTTGTACATAGAGAAGGCATTCAAAATTCATCTGCAAAAAGGCACTGCACATCAGGGAGGCGCTGCACATTGGGTTGGCGGCGCTGCACATCAGAGGGGCGTCGTGCATCAAGCAATTTTCTCCTGTGTTAATTTACACTGGCACTGTGCATCAAAGAGGAGCTACGCATTGGTGAGAAGGAACTATGCATTAGCTAGTAATACTTCAAAACCACCAAACTTCACCTCAAATCATTCTCATTGCTGCATTTCTCTTCCAATCAAGTAAGTAAACTCACTTTTGATCTCAGATAGGGTTTCTATGCTTTACTTATGGTTTTAGCCTCCCAAAACTCAAAACCCTAGTTGTCTTCTACCCAATTTCTAACCATTTCAAGCTCTTGTCACTTGTCTCCATTTTCCCATCATCATATGCCCTAAATTCACCTTTAAGTCCCATCTTACTTAACCAATATCATATTCCCCTATTTCGCTACAAAAATTAATACCTTCCCCAAGAAGCTCTAAATCCCTCACATCAAACCCTAGATCCTTATAAACCTCACTTACCCTAGCATTTCATCTCACCATTGTTTTCCTTCTTATAAAATCTCTTCATACTCATATTTTCCTCACATAAGTATCCATCATTCATCAAATCATCCCAAAGAAACAAAAATGGAGCGAGACAGTGAGTTTGAATATGAGGAAGACACCCTAAGTGATAGCTCTAGAGAGAGGAATTTGCAGTAGAGAAAGCCTCACAAAGGTGGTAGAGTCATTAGGGAGGAACCTATCAGCATGAGTGAACTACTTTCTTGCCCACTAACCACCTCACGCTTCAGACATCAGTCATGTTTTAATTTTTGTGAAATGGTAGAGAAGCATCTAGTTCCCTTCACTCCATTTGAACAAGAAGTGGTTAATGAGAGAGAAATATGGCTTGAGAGGGTAAATATCCACCTTAAGGGTCTTATAAAGAAAGCAAGCTAAGATAAAAATATGCTTAGGAATATGGCCTACCATTACTTGACCCAGAATAGGATAGGTAACATGAGAATTAAGCACCTTAAGGCAAGATTAAGGAGGGCCTTAAGAAGCAATGCCACTAGCGCTGTGACTTGTATTGGCTCAATCTTTTACCAAATGGCTTATAGATTTGGATTTAGCATCAGAAAATAAGTAGACCCAGAAATTTTCATCAATTTTGGAGAATATCTTGGCCACCAAAAGGGAAAAAAACACTCAGAAAGTGCCCTCTCCACCAATTTTTTGACATACAGGAACCAGTCCTGGGAGAATCCACTTTTGAGGGGGCAAATGACCTACAATCAGAAAATTGAAAGTGTTCCAGAAATTAGACAGGTAGGGTTTTCCAACAGGATATCTTGGGCCTAATTTTAATGAGTGGAAGGCCTCCAAAAGTAGCATTGAAGTGGCCCTACATACTAGGCTCGCGACACTGTGCATGAGGCAAATTTTGTCAATTTTGCCTAAAAGTCAAATTTTGCCTAGTCTCTTTAGCAGTTGACTTCTTCTTCTTTTCTTGGTAAATTTTGCATGGTAAATGATGTAATATGATGTAAATGTTGATGTAAAACACTTTATGTGGTAGATACATCAAAGTAAATGTGATTTTAAACTGAATGTATCAGTTTCCTTAGTTTTAGAGGCAAGCTGTTCCACTGCCTATTTTCTTGTTACTAGTTTAGATGTTGTTGAAACAGCTCCTTGACTCATGGATTTGACCCTTGATGACTAGCATGAGTTGTTTTATGCCTATATAATGTTTTCTCATAGTCATTTTTAAAGTTTGGACTTTGGTAGAAGTGGCGGCACTCATTGAACATTTGTATCAGCAGTTTGGCAAGGAATAAAACAAGGTTTCGCAACTATTTTTGAGGGATTCTTGTGATAGTGAGTTTATGTATTGTTTCTCCTTTGTAATTAGTTTTTCTTATGTTTTATATGTATCCAAATTGATCTTTCTCTTCTAAAACTAAATGAATCAAGGTGAATGGACAAAATACACTGTTGTGCTTTGTCTTGGAAATGCATTTGGTTTTCAATGTTTTCAACTGTTTGAAGAGGATTCATAGTTTCTTTATGCCCTCCTCAACTCCTCAGCTGTCTTAATCTACCATCTTAATCCCTTTCTATTACATAAACCCTTGTCTACCTCACCCCACAGAACATGATTGTATCCCTGAGTTGATTTCTCGGACCTAATCTGCCTTCTCTAATTGATCAAGCAACCAAAACCTAAAAATCAAACCAGAAACCCTGAGCTACTATACCTAGCCTAAAATCTACATTAAACTCTGTCATCTCAAGCCCTAATTGCCAATATCCTAATTTAGATTGACAAGGAGAGAGCCCGCTCCCGACTTGGTAGGGCTAGCTACCAGGTTAAGCATGCTTTGATGTTACGCTAGACTTGCACTCCTTCCACCTGAGGTAGATCCAGGCCCTAACATAGTGGCAACCTTGCTAGGGAACGTAGTTTTATGTTCCTTAACAAAATGAATAAAGTTCAGATATGATTGTTGATGGTGGACAATGATCAGACATAGGAAGGCTAAAATCATTCAATTGGCGACTCCAAATCAATTTCGAGATCCGATCTGAGGACTGCACTGGATGATGAACCTGACCAGCAGAAACATGAAAGGACAATACATAAATATCAGGTATTCAAGTTGGAATTTCATCCAAGACATTATGTTCTTCGTTATAGATCATTTCTTCTCTTTTCCTGAGAATGTCAAGAAGGCTTTACAAAGTACATTGTATTCAAGGAAAGAACCTAGATCTACATTTGATTCTTTCCCTTTGAAGATTGTGGATACAAAATATGCGCATGCCTTTGATCCTGATGAAGACCCTTCTTCTGAATCTTGTGATGATCGTCTTCAAACTGATGAGCCTCAAGAGAGAAAGACTGATTCTACACCTTCTGTACCTATTCCTATAGCTTGTAAAATTCCAGATAGATACAAACCTCTGATTTTACCTCCTATATCCCATGCTTTCCCTAAAAATCATGACCTATATCTACCAAGATTTGATGGTGAATGTGACAACATTACTGCTGATAGACATGTATTGAATTTTGAGTTCGTTATGAACCTTTTTGAAGTTGATGAAGAGGATGTCAGGATTATGCTTTTTTCTCTTTCTTTGCATGGCAAAGTCAAGAGTTGGTTCAAAACCTTGCCTGATGCGAGCATCTCAGATTTCCAGCAGTTTGTCAAAGTTTTCCTCGACATGTGGATGATCAGACAAAGCCCTTTCTTAACTATAGAAGAGTATAACCAGCTGAAAAGACTACTAGGGGAGACAGTACAACAATTTTCTGCCAGATTTAACCAAGTCCATTTTTCGATGTCGGTTAATGTAAGACCTCCTCTTGGATCCGCTCTCTTGAACTACTCGAATGACTTTGATCCAAAAATGGAGTTTCGGCTGAGAGAAAAGAACCCTACAACACTTGAAGAGATACAGAATAGTGTAGTAGATGTAGAGGCTAATTTTTTGATCAGAAGGGAAAAGTTGAAGGAAAACGAGATGAAGAACATAGATCTAGAGGAATCGACATCTTTAGAGGTAAAGCTTGACATTTTGGTAAGTGGAGTAGAAGAGATGATGCAAAGGATCACCACAAGAATGAGTATAATGTTCAAGACCATGGCTCACTGATTGAAGAGGAACAAGTTGTTGATCCAAAACATTTTCATTATTATCCCAGTTGTCATAGACCTAATAATGATTGTTTTATAGATCATCTTGGAGAAGAGACATCTGTTGATATGACATGTATGCTTGATGATGTGTTTTTTATTGATGGTTTGCCTCAGTTTGATGAGTATAATGATGATTATGTCCTCCAAATAGAAGCTAGTATTTCAGATAAATCAACAGTTGGTTTGTGGAAGGAGGAAGTCCACTTTAAGTAGCTGGAATACAATGATCAACCAATGCATATCATCTATGGAAGTGAGGAGGAAAGTGAAAAAAAAATTGAAGTAAGTGAAGGATATTTGCCTTTTTGTTTTGCTTCATTTCAGATCATCAGAGACAACTTTCATTCCATCAGAAATCAACCCTCGATAAGTTTGGATCTGGACCATCTAGAGGGCATTGAGATCCTTGTTCAAGACTTCTCATATCTATATTTTTAGCCACTGAATGCCATTGATTGTCAAGTTGCAGATGATTTTCAAGTAGCAGATGAAGACTTGGAAGCTAGAACATATGATCAAGTGATGCAAGATGATTCTGTACCATTCTGTTTCGAATGATTCTAGTTTTTGAAGGGAAAATTGCATAGTATATCTTCAATAAAGGATGAGTATCTTATAGAAAATCATGCCATCTCATTGGAACCAATAAAAAATGTGTTGAAATAGTCTTTTCAAGTTTTTCATGATCTAATAGTTGATGTGTTGGATGATGTTTGCAGTGAAAATCCTTCTCCACTAGCTAATTGTGATATTGAAACAAGTATTGATACAAATTTGATCCGGCAACCGGTTCTTTTGTCATTTTCAGCAAGAGTCTCATCACAAAGCTTAGACGAAAGTTTGCATTGATGGTATGAGGATAAAAGTAATCCATTAGATGATCTAAGTCCCAGTGCACATGAATTTCACGATCCTTATGCAGTATTTTTGGAGTCGGATAGAGAACCCATATTATTCAATGGATATGTTTACAAGTTTTCATGGAAGTTTCCTTTTAGTAGTTCTCTCTTGTTGTTCATAAGAAAGCACTTGTAGAGAATTCAAACAATAGCTAGAATGCTTACTTGGTTTCATTGGTTGTTTCATTTCACATGATCATGTGATGAATGGAAGAATTAGAGTAAGTTTTTTTGAATAAGCTCCATTTTGAGCATATTTTCTAGTTTTTCAATTGTGTTTTAGTATTGAGTTAGTTTCAAGTCAGTTTTTGTCTTTGAGTTGTCACCTTTTAGTCATCCATTTCAGTTTGTGTTTTTGACTTCATGCCCAATGGATAAGGCTACTTTGTCTACAGTGTTCTTGGAATCTCCAAGGAGATACCATCCCCAATGGATCCAATGTTAGTGTCAGCCTTTGGAGCCTTCCATCAGTGATCAAATATGCTCTTACAAAGTGGTCTCAGGGTGTCAAAGTCAAATTTTGTCATTTCAGTTAGTCTTCAAGAAAAATTTGGTTACTAGGTATTAGGTCTAAGGTTGTTTTCACTCCTCCCAAAGTTTTCCAAATTTTTCCATGTCACCACTTAGCTTCGTGTACCATCATTAAAAGAGTTGTCATCATCATTTTAGGTTCCAATGGGTGATCTTACACCTTGTTCATGCCTCAGTTGTACTTGGGCAAGCCTCATTTCCCTCTCCTATGCTTTTGAAGGTAATTTTACTTGGATAATAAAATGATCAACAAAACTTGTGTCCTGATGTTCATACAACTTCCCCTATCCCTAATATACATTCTTAAACAATTCCCATCACTGATATCCCTCAAATTCGTCATTTTCCCACAAACCCTAGTTTATTGCTACAATTTAACAATTTTCTAGGCTAGGCCTATGATTTTCCCTTTTGGACCCCTTCCCCTCACTCAATATTTGAAATTCCACTTTCCCTTGATTCCTAACATCCCTCCCTACTTCCTAAAATTTTCTCAAGAATTTAGAAGCCCCTTATCCCCACCGTTTCCCTTCATTTCCAAAAATCCCTCATTCCACACATCAGGATAGGTTTTCTTCAAACTATGTTTTTAGAAAGAAAAGATGAATTTGAAAATAGTGAGAGAGGCGTTTGTCCATCATTCACCCAAGAAGAACAACCTCTTTCAGTTTTTACACAAGTTTCATGGTTTGGGAGAAATGTCAAAAACATCATTGGCCTCACGAGGATTGATGCACTTCTAGAGTGAGCTTGGGAAAAGCAATATTTCACCTAGCTAGGATGTTCAAATGACTTTTTTGATGATTTAGATGATATCTAGATAGTGAGAGCTTTCCAATG
The DNA here is from genome assembly GCA_000404065.3 of Pinus taeda. Lineage (NCBI taxonomy): Eukaryota > Viridiplantae > Streptophyta > Pinopsida > Pinales > Pinaceae > Pinus > Pinus taeda. The sequence goes on from APFE030918073.1 coordinate 30,347, forward strand.
AGCTATCTTGAGCTAAATTTGTAGTTGACGAAGACCTTTAAAAGTTGACTACAATAGCACTCTACATTTAGGAAACCTCATTATGCACATTTTGACTAGTCTTGGGATATTTTCCTTTTGATAGGGAAAATGAACTCCAAATTGAAAACTTCAAGATGTTCTAGAAATTAGACTTGACACGATTTCCAATGAGCTATCACATGCCCAATTTGGACATTATTAAGGCCTTCAAAAGTCATTTGCAAAAAGGTGTTGTGCATCAAGGGGGCACTGCGCATTGGGCTGGTGGCATTACGCGTCAGAGGGGCGCTGCGCATTACGCAGTATTCTCTTGTGTTAATTTACACTGGCGCTATGCATCAGAGGGGTGTTGTGCATTGGTGAGTAGGTGCTGCGGATTAGCCAGTAAGACTTCAAAACCACCAAACTTCACCTCAAATCATTCTCATTGTTGCATTTCTCTTCCAATCAAGTAAGTAAACTCACTTTTGATCTCATATATGGTTTTTATGCTTTACTTATGGTTTTAGACTCCTAAAACTCAAAACCCTCATTTTCTTCTACCTAATTTCTCACCATTTCAAGCTCTTGTCACTTGTCTCCATTTTCCCATTATCATATGCCCTAAATTCACCTTTAAGTCCCATCTTACTTAACCCATATCATCTTACCCTATTTCCCTACAAGAACTAATCCCTTCACCAAGCTCTAAATCCCCTCACATCAAACCCTAGTTCCTCATAAACCTAACTTACCCTCTCATTTCATCTCACCATTGTTTTCCTTCTTATAAAATCTCCTCATACTCATATTTTCCTCACAGAATTGTCCATCATTCATCAAATCATCCCAAAGAAACAAAAATGGAGTGAGACAATGAGTTTGAATATGGGGAAGATACCCTAAGTGATAGCTCTAGAGAGAGGAATTTGCAGTATAGAAAGCCTCACAAATGTGGTAGAGTCATCAGGGAGGAACCGATTAGCGTGAGTGAACTACTTGCTTTCCCACTAACCACCTCACGCTTTAGACATTAGTCAAGTTTTGATTTTTGTGAAATGGTAGAGAAGCATCTGGTTCCCTTGACTCTAGTTGAACAAGAAGTGGTTAATGAGAGAGAAATATGGCTTGAGAGGGTAAATATCCACCTTGAGGGTCTTCTAAAGAAAGCCAACAGAGACCAAAATATGCTTAGGCTTATGGATTACCATTACTTGACCGAGAATAGGATAGGTAACATGAGAATTAAGCACCTTAAGGCAAGATTAAGGAGGGCCTTAAGAAGCAAAAAGAAGGGTAACAAACTTGAGATATTGGATGATGTTACACTTGCCCAAAAAAGTGACCAATGAAGTACATTTCAGCCAAAACTAGGCATATTTTGGAAAAAATTTGTAAATTTTGATTTTTTGAATTAGGCAACACAGGAAATTCTGGTGGATACACGGCGCCACTGGAGCTGCGCATTGGATTCACTCACTCTTTTTCCAAACGGCTTGTATATTTGGATTCAACATCAAAAAACAAGTAAACCCAGAAAGTTTCATCAATTCTGGAGAAGATCTTTGCCACCAAAAGGGCAAAAAACACTCAAAAAATACCCTCTCTGCCATTTTTTGGACAGACAGGAACCAGTCTTGGAAGAATCCACTTTTGAGGGGTCAAATGATCTCCAAATCAGAAGATCCAAAGTTTTCTAGAAGGTAGACAGGTAGGGATTTCCAAAAAGCTATCTTGGGCCTGATTTGGATGAGTGGAAGACCTCCAAAAGTAGGCTTGAAGCGGCACTGCGCATCAGGCTCACGGTGCTGCGCATCAGACAAATTTTGTCAATTTTGCCTAAAAGTTAAATTTCGCCTAGTCTCTTCAGAAATTGACTTCTTCTTCTTTTCTTGGTAAATTTTGCATGTTAAATGATGTAATATGATGTAAAGTTTTATGTAAAACACTTTATGGGGTAGATACATCAAAGAAAAGGCGATTTTAAACTGAATGTATCAGTTTCCTTAGTTTTAGAGGCAAGCTATTCCACTGCCTAATTTCTTGTTCCTAGTTTAGATGTTGCTGAAACAGCTCCTTAACTCATGGATTCAACCCCTGATGAATATCATGAGTTTTTTGATGCATATATTATGTTTTCCCTTAGTCATTTGTAAAGGTTGGACTTTGGTAGAAGTGGTGGCACTCATTGAACATTTGTATCAACAGTTTGGCAAGGAATAAAACTAGGTTTCACAACTATTTTTGTGGGATTCCTGTGATAGTAAGTTTATGTATTTTTTCTTCTTTTTAATGATTTTTTATTATGTTTTATATGTATCCAAATTCATCTTTCTCTTTTAAAACTAAAAGAATCAAGGTGAATGGACAAAATACACTGTTGTGCTTTGTCCTGGGAATGCATTTGGTTTTCAATGTTTTCAACTATTTGAAGAGGATTCATAGTTTCTTTATGCCCTGCTCAACTCCTCAGCTGTCTTAATCTACCATATTAATCCCTTTCTAGTACATAAACCCTTGTCTACCTCACCCCACAGAACATGACTGTATCCCTGAGTTGATTTCTTGGACCCAATCTACCTTCTCCAATTGATCTAGCAACAAAAACCTAAAAATCAAACCAGAAACCCTGAGCTACTATACCTAGCATAAAATCTACATTAAATTCAATCATCTCAAGCCCTAATTCCCAATATCCTAATTGAGATTGACAAGCTGAGAGCCCTCTCCCGACCTGGTAGGGCTAGCTACCAGGTTAAGCGTGGTTTGATTTTACCCTAGACCTACCTTCCTGCAACCTAAGGTATATCCAGGCCCTAACAGAACATCAATGTGCTTTTTCTTTTAATGATAAGCAGGGTTCCTTGCCAAGAAAATTGCACTTTGGTTGTCACAGTGTATCCTTATAGCTCCCTGTACTAACCCCATACTTGAACAAAATCTCTACAACCAAATTTCTTCCTTGCTTGCATGAGTGGCTGCCATGTATTCTGCTTCTATAGTTGATAGTGTCACTACAGATTGTTTCTTACTCATCCAACTAACTGCACCTCCAAATAGATTAAACACATACCCACTTGTAGATCTTCTCTGATCCAGATCTACTGCCCAGTCTGCATCAACAAAACCATGAACATCCAACACTCTGTCCAATCCTAGTCTTCCTTGGTAGCACAAACCATAATCACTAGTGCCACACAAATACTTGAAAACCCACTTGATTGATGTCTAGTGCTCCTTCCTTGGTTTTGACATAAACCTGCTCAATACTCCCATTCCATGTGCAATGTCTGGTCTAGTACATACTATTGCATACATCAGGCTACTGACTACACTTGCATATGGAAGACAAGACATATCCTCTTCCTCTTCTTGTGTCTTGGGACATTGTTCAATCAATAACTTTACACCTACCGGAATAGGAACCTTCACCGGTTTACTATCTTGCATATTAAACCTCTGCAATATTATCTCGACATACTTCCTCTTGTTTAACCAGAGCTTTCTCTTTGCCCGATCTCTTTTAATTTCCATGCCCAAAATATAGTTTACAACACCAAGATCTTTCATGTTGAATTTGGAGAACAATTGGGTCTTCAAATCCTGGAAAATTTCTTTGTCATTTCCAACCAGCAACATATCATCCACATACAAGAATAGATAAATAACACGGGCATGAATTAATTTAAAATACACATAATGATCTGCTTTGCTTCTGGTGAAGTGAAGCCCCCATATAAATGTATCAAATTTCTGATACCACATCCTTGGTGATTGTTTTAACCCATACAAAGACTTCTTTAACTTGTATACTAGTTCTTTCTTACCCTTCATCAAAAAGCCTTCAGGTTGCTTCATGTAGATCTCCTCGTCTAGATCCCCGTGAAGAAATGTTGTCTTCACATCTATCTGTTCTACCTCAAAATCAAAAGTAGCAGTAATAGATCAAAGTAACCTAATAGAAGTTACCTCGGAAACAGGAGAAAAAATATCACCAAAATCAATTCCTGACACTTGGGAATAACCTTTTGCTATCAACTGAGCTATGTATTTCTCCACCTTTCCTTCTGCTTTGTCTTCTTCTTGAACACCAATTTGCTGCCAATGGGTTTCCTTCCAGCCGACAACTCCACTAGATCCCAAGCCTCATTTTTGTGCAAAGATGCCATTACATCAACCATGGCCTCTTTCTAGAGCTTTCCATCCTCTGCATGTACTGCTTCCTTCACAGTTATGGGATCATCATTAGTAATAGATAAAGAAAAAATTGAATAGAAAGCAAATGGACTATACCTTTCTGGCTGCCTTCTTTCTCGAATTGATCTTCTTACACCTGAAGTTTGTGGCTCTTCATCTTCTGATTCCTCCTCTTCTGTAGAGTCTGCTTCTTCCTCCTTTAGCTCAAACTCTATCTTCTCAGGTTCCTTTGGTTGGACTTCATGTTTAATAACATCTTTCACCTCTCTAACACCACATCTCGATGGTAGACAACGTTCCTTATTGTTGGGTTCCAAAGCTTATAACCCTTTGAGCCATCCTTATACCCAATAAAGATGCACTTTTCAGATTTACTATCCAACTTGGTTCGTTTCTCCTTTGGAACATGTACATATGCATCACATATAAATACCCTTAGATGTGAAAGAGAGGGTTTCTTACCAGTCCATACCTCTTGTGGAGTCTTATCCTCCAATGCTAATGAAGGTGATCTATTGACCAGGTAACATGTTGTCTCCACCGTCTCTGTGCAGAATTCATGTCCTAATCCAGCACCACTGAGCATGCTTGTTGCCCTTGCAATCAACGTCTTGTTCATTCTTTCTACAACTCCATTTTGCTGAAGTGTATATGGAGTAGTCTTCTCCTGTGCTATACCACACTTCTTACAGAATTCTTCAAATTCCTTATTGTAAAACTCTCCACCATTGTCTATCCTCAACACCTTTATCTTATTCTGTGTTTGGTTTCCCACCTGCCAGTGTTGGTATCTTCATCCCTCCATCAGTGATCAAAATTCTCTTGTCGCATTACATTTTAGGTGTGTCATCTGATCAGCTGCATTCCATTAGGATCATGGATCATCTAATGGGAGTGGCATATTATAAATTTTTCCCTCATGATCTTTACCTGCTAGCCCATTTTCATACATTCAGGTCATTTGCAGTCATTTTTTGTCTTTACATCTGCAAAAAGTAATTTTTAGGGTTTTAAGTCTCATTAGGTTTAGGGTTTGTCCTCAAGGTCTTTTAAAAGCTCAATAATGGTCAGCAGGCATATGAGGAGGTCAAATAAAGTCTCAGGATCAAAAATTTCAATAATCACATGCTCAGCAATTGATATTTCCTCAAAACCCTGTTTTGAGGAAAAACAAATTTCTATTGTTTCATGTATAAAAAATTCATGTAATTTCATTTTTCCTATATGTAATAAGTCTGAGACACAACCCTGGTCACCCTGCCAAGCTCTTGCATACCAACTCCTACAAAAGAGTCAAAAATTCAAAGCATTTAGTCCATTAAAGGCAAAAAGCAAGTCAAACTGTTAAAACAGAGTTTTAAAGAACAAGTGAAAAACAAACATTAGAAAAGTGGGTTCTTGTAAGTGAAAAATTAAAGTCCCTTGCATTTAAAGTGTTGTTCATGTTGAAGGCCTCATTTCAAGTGTTAAAGAGAAAACAACAAGTCAAAATCGCGATTTTAGATGAAGGAAGGCAATTTGTAGCAAAACTATGAAGGTTTAATGGGCGCGGTGCACCTGGGTTGAGGCGCGGCGCACCTCGTCATCGTGGCGCACACAATGCAGGAAATACACTAAAGTTTACACAGGTGCAGTGCACATGAGTGGTGCGATGCACCTATCAGTGGGTGCGGCACACCTGCCTTCCAAGCCCAAAATCCACTCAAATCACCCTCTCCAAGCTCCAAATCTTGCAAACATCATCTTACAAGTTTAACATTCCTAAGTGCCATTGCAAGGGTTTTAGTTAGCTTTCATGGTGTGTCAATAGGTGAAAATTAAAACCCTATTTTGTTGCATAGTTACACTGAAAAAACTGCTTAGGGTTTGCAAAGTTGTCATTGTTGCTGTTTACTCCCCTGCAACATTTTCATTTCCCTCCATTACGCTCCCCTCATTTTATATCCCCTACCCCTCTCATACACATTTATCCTATTCCACTATTCCAAAAACTAAAAACCCTAATACCTAATTCCTATTATCCTCAAAACCCTAATTTTCTTTCTCAAAACCCTACCACTCGCAAAAACCCTACAGTCAGCATATAATCCCTCACTCACTGTCCCAATCATCAATCCCTTTCATTAAATAGAAAACACCTATTGTTGATATAAAATATCTTCATAATCATCGCTTCAAAGCAAACAATGGCAATTATGGAGACATACTCACCTTATGATAGAGATGAGGAAATAGTAACTGATTCCTCTCAAGAACTTCACGCACCCAGAAAACCTCACAAGGGAGGTCAACACATCAAGGAGGAGCCCATTACACTTACAAAGCTATTGGCTTGTCCTCTTATTGTAACATGTTTCAAACATCAATATTGCTACCAATTTTGTGAGATGATGGAAAGAGTCAAATACCACCATGAGCTTGCTAGACTTTTTGTTCTCCATCTTCACAATGGCCAGGTCAATTTTTGCAGGTGTTACATTCACTTTGACACCTAAATCTATAGTTGAAGCAACAGGTATTCCGAATGTGGGAGAATGATGGAACAAATGATAGTTGGCTGACAAAGAGCATTATGAGCCTTATATCAAGGCTGGCTATCAGAGGCAGATCAGTAGAGTTTTCCCTTTCAGGTACCTACAAGACACATATGCTCCATTGATGAAGCTCATAATCAAATATTTCAACTGTGAAGGTAGATTTTCTCACTTGTACGCCTACCCTATCAGATTATTGATACATTTCACTAAGGTGAGGATGATGAAGCTCCCCTATTTCATGTGTTGGAATATTGAGAAAATGACCACATTTGTGAAAAGAAATCCTCCTCATCAACAATACAACAACATTTATCACTTTGCATTGATCAAGATTGTGGTGTTGCATCAACTGAGCTTGTTGAATGTTTCTTGGGATGATTTCATTTCACATGAGGTTTTCACAAATCCTCAAGTAACCCCATCAGTTTTTCATGAGGTAGGAGGGCCTTCACATCAACAAGAAGTGCATGATACTCAAACTACCAATGTGCTAGTATTTATCACTTACCAAAAGGGGACAAGGAGGCTATTTTAAGCAGCGAAACGAGTACTATCTCCACCCGGGGTGGAAGGGGTCTCATTTCCTTCAACAACAAAGTAGGGAAAAGACAAAGGTAAACAACCAGTGCATGATGAGGGGCCTTCGAAAGGTCAAGAGACATATTTCATTCTCATTCAGGATGAGGACGCTGATTTGGGTGCCTAAAGCTCAAGACTGAAAGAGATCATCCGGGAACAAGAAGCGGATATTCATGCTTTAGCTCTTCACCTGGAAAGCGCTAAGTGGATTATAAACTACCTTGAGCAAAGGAACAAGCAACTGGAGGATCAACAGATGATCATGGAGCTACAAACTATAACAGAAAACCGGCAAGCAGCCAAGAGGAGGAAAACCAAATTGACACCACTAGAGCAAGAGATTGAAGTTGATCATGAATCTTGGCTAGAAAGGAAAAATATGCACTTGGAGAAGCTGACGGAGAAGGCCAAAAAAAAGAAAAAGATGTTGGAGCACATGGCCTATCACTATTTGGCGAGAAACGAGATTTGCAAAGCGAGAATAAGTACCTTGAAGGCCAATTGAGGAAAAATTTGAGGAGGAAGAAGACCAAGATAGACTCAAAATCTTGGCTAAGGGTTCCTTAGCCCAACATAGTACTTGATGCAGGCCACGCAGTGCAAACTTCAAGAAATTTGGCACACTTTTTGTCAATTTTGAAATTTTGAAGCAAAACACAGATTTTTCTGCTTGGTGCGTAGTGCCACCCGGCACTCACTTTTGCTAGGGACCTACTCTAGAGGAAAACTCTACATTTTGGGATTCCTCATGCAAATTTATGAATGCCTAGAAATGGCTGGAAACTTTTGTGAAGTTTTGAGCTTCCAAAAGGGTCAAAAACACCTCAAAAATGCCCTTTCTGCCCCTTTTTGGCCACACAGGAATTATTGTTGGGAGAACTCACCTTTGGATGGGAAAATATATTCCAAATTCCGAAATTCCATTTATTCTGGAAAGTAGACAGAAATACCTTTCCAACAAGTCCACTTGGAGAAAATTTGGTGCATAGGAAGACCTCCAAAATGAGCTACAAAAGTTGCTATGCACAACGACAATGACGTGGTGCACAAGATGGAAAATTGTCATTTTTTGCCAAAAAACTCTATTTTTCAACTAGCTTTTTCTCAATTTGACTTTTATCTCTCTCATGGTAAAAATCATGATGTAATTTGATGTAACTTGATGGACTTTGATGTAAAAAGGTTAAAAATTCACTCATGGAGGTAGATACGTCATGAAAAAGGTAGTTTTGAATTGAATGAATTAGTTTCCTAGATTTTAGAGGCAAGCTGTTCCATTGCCTACTTTTCAATTCTTAGTTTAGATCTTTTTGGAACAACTTCTAAACTCATGAATTCAACCCCTAAAGACTAGCATGATTTTTTTGTTGCCTATATCTAGTACTTTTTCAATCATTTTTCAAGGTTGGAGTTTTGTGAAAGCTTTGAGCAGCATTGTACATTCATCTCCGTAGTTTGGCAAAGGAATAAACCATGGTTTGCAAAATTTTGTGGGATTCTTGTGGCAAGTTGATTTGGTATTGTTTCTTATTATGTAATTCAAGTTTTACATGTGTTTATGTATGCCATTCTCTCTCTTTTTCATTTGAACTAAATGAATCAAGGATAAAGGTAGAAATTATTGAAGTTGTAGTACTCTACCTAGGGTTTGTTTAGTTATTTATGTTTTCTATTGTTTGAAGAGGATACATGAGACTCTCATGCCCTCTCCAACTCCTCACAAGTCTTAAGACTCTCCATCTCATTCAATTTAAAGTACTAAAGCATTTTCCCACCTTGCCTCATAGAAAGCTCTGCAAAATTGAGTCCATTCCCCAGACCCAAATCAACCTTTCACATTTGAGCTAGCAAACCATCATCAAATTCAATCAAATCCTTTGAGCATATACCTAGCCTAAAATTAGTCTTTACATCAGTCATCTCAAGCTTCATTTGATATATTTTACTAACATTGACAAGGAGAGAGCCCTCTTCCAGCTTGTTAGGGCTAGCTACCAAGTTAAGCGTGGTTTGATGTTACCCTAGATCCTACCATTCTCAACCTGAGGTAAATTTAGGCCCTAACACCACCAAAGCCTTAAATTATTTGAACCTATCAAACAATTAAGATTTCTTCTTAAGGAAATATATCCATGTATTCCTTGAGAAGTCATCTATAAATGATGCATATTACACAGACTTACCCAGTGATGGAACCTTCACAGGTCCAAACACATCACTGTGCACAAGCTCTAATATCTATTTCGCCCTCTTACCACCAGAGAGGAAAATCACCTGATTTGGCTTCCCATATACACAATTTTCACAAAAATCAAAATCCAGAGAGCTATTACTGATACCTTCTACCATACCTTTACCATGAATTATTCGAAGGACCTTCTCTCCAATATGTCCAAGCCTTTGATGCCCCAACATGGTCTTATTTCCAGAGACGACTAAATGTTTTTCTCCACTTTCAGGAACCACATTGCTATTGCACCCATCAACAACAATGCTACCTTACAGCTTGTACAGAGTTCCAATTCGAACTCCCCACATCAATACTAATGCTCCCCGAAGCAACTTGTAGGTATCCTTCTCGAACACTGTTTTTACACTTGCATCATCCAACTTTCTTATAGAAATCATATTTTTGGCTAATGCAGGAATATGCAGAGCACCTGGAAGTGTTCCAACCCCTCCACCTTGCAGCTCCAACTTTAATTTCTGCGATCAATGATTCTAGCCTTCCTATCATCCCCTAAGAAGACATCACCACCATCGTATTTCTCATACTCCCAGAACCACTCTCTATGGGGAGTGAAGTGAAAGGATGCACATGAGTCAATAAACCATGCCTCACGATCTTCATGTGTTCTTGAAGAAGCCAATTACACATCCCCACCTTCATCTGAGTTGGTTTTTACCTTTGCAGAAGGATCATCATCAGATCCCTTTCCTTTATGAGGAGCTTTAGATTTACAGTCCCTTTTGTAGTTCCCTTCCTTTCTGCATTTGCAGCACACCACCTTTACATATTTTCCTAGATATTTAGATCTCCCTCTAGATTTAGACATCCCACTCGTTGACTAATTTTTTTTTATGTTCTGGGACCGTCCTCGTACAGACAAGGCATAACCATTCTAGCTATCCATATTTTTCTGTCTCATTTCCTCCGTCAGCAAAGATGGGACTATTTCATCAAAATGCAAGGCATTTGTATTGCTATCTATTGCAATAACCAGACTATCCCATGAATCTAGTAGAGAACACAACAAACTGATGCACTTATCTTCATTTGAAATTTTAATATCAACAGATGCTAATTGACTTAGCACATTATTAAATGCATTCAGATGCTCTGTCACCAAGTCTGTATCTTTCCTCCTTAGGTTATACAGCTTTTTTTGCAGGAACAGTCTATTCACCAGAGACTTAGATTGGTACAAAGTCCCTAACTTGTCCCACAAAGCCTTGACCGTAGCTTCCCTTGATACATTCAACAATACTGAATCTAAGACACATAATTGTATTCTGTTCTTTGCCTTCTGATCCAACTTCTTCCATTCTTCATCGGACACTCCCGTTGGTTTAGTACCCGGATCTACTGTGATCCACTGATCTTTATCCACCAATATATCCTCCATCTTTAGTTTCTACAACTCAAAACTCATACCATTAAATTTATCGATCTCTATCTTTCCACTACTTGCCATCTTCTTTTACAACCATAATCGATCTCGCAGATATCCCACTGAATAGGGTCTACCACAGGCTCGATCGAAACCCCTCAGCAATAAAGGCGTCCCCTTGAAGTCAAAACAACTCTGATACCAAATGTAGGTCTTAACCCCGTACAAAAATTACCTGCATATGAATTCTAAAACACAGAAATAAACAATGCAAAAGAATAACACATAAAACACATATACACAGAGATTTTCCCTTAGATCCAAAAACCCGGACTACTAGCTTGATTGTTCATTATATTCCTTTCAATGTTACAATACATATTTATACGTGTCGAAGCATCCAATACCATGGACTGAAAACCCTCGCATCCAAAACCATGGACCAAAAAAAACCATAGGTAGGTCTGCCCAACCTAATATAGGGTCCAAAAAAAAAATTCCTAGGGCATTGCCTCGGACCCCGTAGAGGGGGCTTACCCACCCCCCTCAAATCCCCCAGAAAAGGGGGGTTGCCGCCCCCCCTGTGACCCCTTCACTGTGCAATCGGCACAATGAAGGGGGGGATCCACCCCTCATCTAAGCCCCCGGTTCACTACGTAGGTTAGTTGTGGAAAGATTATAACACAACCCAACAAGGAGGCCATTTTCTTGCCAAAATGTTCTCATGTGAATGGGGTTTCTGACAATAGTTGGATCTTGTGCTTGACTTCATTCTTAGGTGGTATCCCCTTAGGCTCTTGAAATACATCCCTATATGCATGTTGCAACCCTTATGGGTGTCGTTTCTATTTCTTAGTACATATGTTAGTGTTTCCTTTCATCTTATTGATTGCTATACACAAATTTTCTCTTAAGAACAATAATACATACTTTTTTTCTAGAAATGATCAATTTCTTGGCTTGGATGACATTTACTGATGAAAAATTAAACTTTCCTTTGTGCACATTTATGGTGAGGGATTTTTCATCCTTGATGAGCTAATATTTGTTGGCTCTCCACTTGAGTATTACATATTGCATGTACATGTAAGGACATCCAAACATGACTCCACATATATCAAGGGGAACCACATATATCTCTACTTCATCAATGAAATCGTCATTAATGGAAAATATAATTTTGCTTTGTTTTGTTACCTTTAATTGAACATCCTTATTTAACCATCCCAGTGGATATGATACTAGAGGATCATGAACTTCCAATCCCAATTTCTTATGAATATCTGTTGTAATAAGATTCAACTATGATCCTGAGTCAAATAGAGCATTAATATTGGTTTTATTGAACTATACCTTTATATGGAAGAGTTTAGTCATTTCTTTATCTTCTTGTTGCTATACGCTACTCAAATTCACTTGCTTCTATACTATCATCTAGAAAATATTATCCTACATCCAAGCTACTTTCAACTTGGTTGCTCTAATTATTGGTCATGCGATTCTTTCTCTTATTATCTTTCTTTTTATTCTTCTCGTTAAGATTTTGATGCAACTACCAACACTTCTCCTCTATATGGTTTTCCATGTTGTAGTAGTTGGAGTGGTTGTTCGGATATTTGCATTGATGTGTTGTGGTTGTCATATTTTTATCTTCTCCCACTTTCTACTTCTTATTCTACTCCTTAGAAGTATCATATTGCTCCTTCTTCTTTGATATGTTTAAGGTCTATGTTCTCAAGGTATTATGCCCATACACAAGCCTGATCCACCTCTTTGGGATTGAAAAACATGATTTTCTCCCATGGATAGCAGTGTATATCACTAAATACGTAAGGAATACACATGTTTTTTGAGGAGATAGTTAGCATTATGTCTCTTTCTAAACTATATGGTATAATCTTGCACACTCTACCCTATCCTTGTCCTAAAGTAGTTCCATCCGATCCATAGGTCCTATGCATACCTAATAGGGTAAAATTGTGACTTTATGAGGGTTTTAAATTCCTCCCACTTAGTCACTTTAGGCTCTCTCTACAACTTCAGTGTCTTTGTGTGGATTTCCCTCCAAGTCAGGGCATGACTCTCTAATTTCAACTACAAAAATTAAATCTTTTGTCTTCCACAATTTGATCGACATTGAAATACACTTCAAATTTCCATAAGCATTCATTTAGCTTTATAGTGTCGATATCATCATGGTAAAACTTGATATCGACCTTTGCTTCTATTTCAAACAAGGGAATTGATTGATTCAAAACACTCAAATTGTGTTTATATCATTTTTGGGTTCTCTATTTGTTCCTATCTCTTGATCCCCCCTTCCATTTGTCCTCTCATTAGAACCAAAATATTGTCCAAATACCCCAATCTTATTACTTAGGGGAACCATGAGGATATTTACATTACAATTTATATCCACGATTTTTTGTTCTAGCTATGAAAACCTATCCTCTCCAAGGTCATAAGGGTTGTTTACATATTCGTTAGCTATGATCATGGCTTTATGACTTTGGACCAAGCGATTTAGATCCCCTACAAATATTCACCATATGCCCAAAGAAACTTGCCTTGATACCAATACTATCCTTAAGCTATGGTGGATATTCCATGAGACAGTTTGTCACAACAAACCTGGTAAAATTATACTTAAAAGTTACAAAATATACACTATAGTTTTGTTACTATTTAGATTTATAGATCTATAAATTGCTTTTAATAGTGTATGAAAGTGAATTAAAATTATGAAAAAAATAAAGAATGTTAAAATAAAGGCTCACAAACATATTTGGGACATATGACCTAGGAAATACTTTGAAGAGAAACACCCAGCTAGAATGTGAGCTCCTGCTTCCCTATTTCTCTAAATGAAAATATGGCTTTGAGTAAAAAGAAGAATGAACTATCGTCTATGGGATGCTACACTAGAAAAACTTTCACTATTTTCTTTACATCCTATCCCTCTTGGCTATTTTTTCTCAGTTATGGAGCAAATTCACTCGAACAATTGGTCTCCTTTTCCTCCTAGTGTCCCAATTATAACAAAACCCAATATCCTACTAGTGGTTAGGTTTGACTACAAATTTTAACGAGAGCTACAATATAAAATATTATATATTCTTCTACATCATAATCATGTGGCTATTACCTTTTTCACAAAAAGGTGGGTATAACTCTCAAATTATTGTGGTGAAAGCATGATGGTCAACTTCATAGTGGCATAAATTTCACATACAAAATCAAATTGATGTGATTCCTGCACAACCATTGGAAAAGTATATATGTGTAGAACATGCAAAACAAGTTGTTGCACTAAAGAAACCAATTTTTACTACCCAAAAATATTTTTTTATGCCTCAAAATGCTCCCCGAATCTTTCAGACTTTGTTTTGCCAAACTATGCCCCATTGGTATAAATGGTATTGTGAGATGATTACTCCACTTTTTCCACACTAAAAGCATCAAAATTTATTAAAAAAATAAAAATAATACAATAAGGATTAGACTAGGTTTAAGAAGCAAGGATGTAATGTAAACAATATGAGAAAATATGCAAGATCATCCAACTACTATAGGAGGGCCATGATGTAGGATAAAATATTACATGGAAAAATGAATTTTTATAGTGTCAACATTTCCTATACTTATGAAGAACTCTTAACTCATATATAAGGTATATTTGGAATTACACACTTTTCTTGTAGGAGGACATTCTAGTTTCTTTAAGACAGACCATAGGATCCAGGAAGAATTTTTTTATGACTTAAAACATATGAAAAAATGTTCATGATAGAATGTTTTATATGCCAAAAGAAACAAAGTAGAAACTATCAAGTCCCCCAAGCTCCTTCGACCATTGGACATACCAACGTAACATTGGGAAAAATATTCAATGAATTTTATTATAGGTTTACAAAAATCTTAAGGAAAGAGTGTAATTATGATAGTCGGAAATGAAATTGGACATTATGCCCACTTTTTCTCTCTTTTCCACCCTTTTAAACCAAGTCATGTCACATACACACTTATGGAAATCGTCCAATAGATAATTGGAATACCAAAGATTATTGTAAATTAAAGAGATTTAGTATTGTACATTGTAGTGATTGTAAAAGGAGGTTTTCCCCTAAAAGAATATTGAAATTATTAGATTCTTATCCCCTTAAGGGCATAAGGATCATAAAAATATTCTCCTTGATATTTATTGATATGAATATATAATAGGTTGTGTTGTTGAATTATTTTTTCCATAATATCAATGGTCTTCACCATATAGGGACTCCTAAATGAAATGCTTTCTTATAATATCTATACTTTGTTCTCACCTTCTTAGGATTTCCTCACTTAGGATCGATTTTTTTCTCTTTATTGTGATTGATATCTCTTTATTTCTTCTTTCTTCTTGATATCATCCTTCATTATAAGTGTATGGACAATAGAGGACATTAGAGCCACCATAGGAGTTAGCTTATTTTTCTCTTGAATCAATGATTCCATAAATCTATTCAAAGAAGGAACCTTCCAATATTCGCATGGAGATTTGAGTGGTGTGGGAAGAAGAAACAAATACCAAATAATAATATGAGAACTTTGAAAGAACTTGAAGAATAATTTTCTCTTCATTTCTATAAATTCCGTAAGATTTTTACTAATTGAGGCAAAGTCTTAAACCTAGAGAATAAGTCTTATAGGTCCTTAAGTTTTCTTGAGTTAAAATATATAATGTCATTCTCTAGATGATGTCATCTCACCTCATTGAGCTTGTTAAAAAATACCATAACATGGTTCATAATTCAATGGGTGTCAAACATGCTTCAATATGAAAGAGCAAGTCTAGATAAATGAAGAAACATAGAATCTTGTAATCCCTATACAATTTATTGAAGTGCATTTCATTCTCTACATTTGAATGGGATTCAGCTTTAGTCCTCATAATGACTCTACAAAGCCAATTATTTCATAGTAAAAGTAGGTTCTTGGGGTTCCACTCAAAGTGGTTGAATACAATAAGAATTGTATTGCATTTTAGTTGATCCATCTTCTTTATAATGTTCAATCTTTTTTGTGTAAAATATTAATGTTAATATTCCTAAAAAATACTCTAAACCTGTAATAGCATGCTTGGTTTTAAACATAAGCATAATATCTAATTGAGTAAGAACATATATGCAATATACCTCAATGACACTCTAAAACAATTATTGAATAGTACAATTTCATTTTGTAAACGATTGTCCACCTAGAGATGACATATGGCTATGACACAAATTGGATCATTATTTATTTTTCATCTATAATGTTGAATTGCACGTTGGCATTAAGCTCTTATCCCAAGATTGTTCACTTATAATTACAAATACTTTGTAAACCCAAACAACATTAAGCGTACATAATAAGAACCTATATCTTGAGTTACTCAATTGTTTTCACAATAATTCTGGGATATGATTGTCCCCTTAAGTCCAAAATGGTATTCCTATCCACCATGATATCAATCTATACACGTATCTATTTACACACACTAGATTTATACAAGGTTTATTTCAAATATATATTGGGATTCTCCCCCTTCATTATTTTATTTAATGTAAGGATCAACCTCATTTTTATTTTAAATTCTATGATCTTGGCACATAATATTTATTCTAATGCTCTAACTAATTTATTGGTTGTGACTTTCAATGCTCAATAGATGAGGTAGTGTATGACTATATTGTGGGGAATATTGTTTGGCCACATTGTTTGATGCAATTTAACCAAGAATGACTCCCCACTTACCCTCACATGGCTTCATATGGAAATCCATACACTTCCAATCTACAAATACGATTTCTTTGGAAAAATCGATGGTGATGGTTACAATGATTTATATTAAGGCTGAAAATACATATCCACTAATTCATTTGGCCATTTTTCATTTTCGTTTCATGGTAAGAGCATCTTTCAACTCTACTACTAGGTATTGAGTTGCCACCCTTGATAATTAACCTTCACAACTATAATTGCCTCTTCTTTCCACGCATCAATTTGTCTATTTTTTGTCCACATTATTTTACGCATTTTAACCCTTTCGTCCATCATCGATTTCAATATTTTGGTTTGATTGGTTTCCTTCTGGGAAATACAAGATTGGTAGGGAATAACTCTCTTACATATATTGAGAACCTTTCAATATCCTATTAGGTGGTTTATATTTGTTAACATCCCCACCCTTTTTAGGTTATATTGATTTTTGGTCTGCAACTATATGGTGTTTTTAATTTATTTTACCTTATGGCTAGGTTTACTTTAACCCATTTCCTTCTCGATAAAGATATTATGAGTGATATGGAATCTACTTCCAACTCTTTTTAATGAAGGTTTTCTCTCTTTAGGTAAATTCTCTCTGTTCTCAATACCCTCATGCATGATCACACTTCTAAATTTCTTTTTGCTTAGCTCATATCCTAGGGTTTAAAAGTTATGACCCTAGGATTCCATGGGATTTCATAGCCACCGTTATGATCTAGCTTAATTAATTATGTATGGTTGTTTATTCTTTATGGCATGAATTCATCTTCAAATGTGGAATTTATTTATCATCTAGGGTTTTGCTTTTTCTCAAATATATTAATTCAATAACTCTTTTTGGAAATTTTCTAACAGAATATTAACATTTTTTTATTACATCTTACTTGTATAGGTATGTAAATATATTCCTTCTTATGTATATAATTATTTTCAACATATTGTTTTGTTTCCTCTTAGCAAGGTAATAATTTCTAGTAATAAAACCATGATCCTCATTTCTCACTATTGGTTACTTATGAATTTGTCATAGGTATACTAAATCCTTGGAGCCATGTAAGAAATTTTTGCTCACTTTGGATTTCTTTAAAACACTTAATATAATTTGACTTCATCCTTTATAAGTCAGCCACACATTGCGCTTTATGTACCATTTACAAAGAAACTCCTCTGTAATATTTTCAATTTCTTAGTAGAGGGTGCAACATAGGAGTTAGTTACTTGTAGTAGGAATTAAGCGCAATGCTCTAGATTTTACCTAAAGGGATGTTGATTTTTAAAGGAAACATGCATTTTATGTTTTTAGATATGGTAGTGAAGGTTGCGACGCTATACTCCTGTTTAATTTATTTAAATAAATAAGTCCATCTTGATCTCTTTTGTTTTAACACATTGGACTTTATAATGAATATCGTACACTCAATTGAGTTTATATCTAGAACGGATGATTCCCTACTTCTATGGAATATATTCTCTATTTATGTTCTTTGTAGAATATATTGTATTACTTTACGCTAATGTCCACTATTCGTATGCATTATTCTAGTCTAGTGTAATAGTAACTTCAATGTTTTTTATTTAGTATTTAATCCTCAATTTTTATTCTTCAATATTACCCATTTCTTGGTATTTTTCCTTTATCTATGATACTAGAGTATAGGTTATCAGACTCTTTCTACCTATTTAGAAAACAAGACTTATTTTTTTTTTTAGATTTATAGGTAATACCTTAATTCCTTGCAACTTCAAGTTAATGCATGATAATGTTCCTTGGATAATGATATATGCTTCCCATACTGGTTTTTCCCCTTATAATAAACACTTCATTCGATGGTAAAATAACCTAAACTTGGAATGACTAGGTCCATTCTACTAAACCATACCACAAATGTATGAAATATTATATATTTCTCTTCATAACAAATTAGATATAAAGTTGTTATATTATACATTTTTCCCTTATATAATTACACATCCACAATATACAACTAAAGTAGTGTTACCTGCTATGAATTATTTCCATTGGTAGTTAATCGAAGGCTATGTCATTTGTGATGTTGTACAATATCTATATCATATTAAATGATATAATGCTTCCTATATCCGCCCTTCTTAGCTTCTTAATTATAGTACTAAGAATTCATGATACAATGCTAACAACCCTTTTTTGATGTAGATGTTAGGGATAATTCCTAAATTTCAAACAATGGGTCCTAGGTAGACATAGAAATATAACTCAAGTCCTTATTCCTCCCCCCAAGGAAGAATGGTAATTGTATTAATGAAAACCAAATTACAAGTTGTAGATGCTTACAAAACATTCCATCAATCTAGTCAAGACTAGTGATCACATAGATGATAAATAATAAACTTTAACATGTAGAGAAACATGCTACCATTTTCTCCACTTCTTCTTCTCCACTTTCTGCCTTTCTCCTTGAGATGGAGTGGGTGCTACAAGTTCTAGATGATTCTCGACATATTTTATTGGAGTATCCTTATCTGAGTTTGATTTTTCTAAGGCACGCTGATGTTTGATACCTCCTAACTCGTTTGCATCTGGAATCCTCCCCAGCCGTAGTGTTGGTTCTCAGAGTTTTGATACTTCATGATTTGATTCCTCCTTTCCTTCACGTTCATGTGGTTGTTGGAATTTTTCATTGGTAAAGGGTTCCATTTCTTCTTCTTCCTCTTCATCACCAAGAAAATGTTGAGGAAATTGTCGTCCTTTTGGTTGCTTTCCGATTTCTTCTCCCTTCATGACTCTTTCTTGGCTTCGAGGCATGTGGATTGAAGGTAACCAGTTTGTCGACATATTCAACATCTAAATGTCATGTTCTCAAAATCAAGGAACTGAGAACAACACTAGTTGTTATGATTCAAGAGAATGTGATATGGAAAACCCTTGCTCAGATCCACTTCAATGTTTGGAAAAATTTTAGATCCTTTCTTCAACTCTTTGTGTATTTGTTTTGATGTATTTCCCTGAGAGATTCCCAATGCCTTCCAATACATTGAGGTGCCATAAGTGAAGGGAAAGATTATGCAGCCTGACCCATACCAGCATTCTTAAGACTACCATTGTATTTGCATCAAATTCTCGGAACCATGTGGCAATAAAAAGTCTTGTAGATCCCCAAAATCAAGGGCCTTCGTGCATATATAATCATGTTCTTATGATGATCCAAACTTTAGTATGAAAAAACCATTGGAGAAGAAGTGGATCTCACAGTTTGTAGTCCAGGTTGTGAAGATCTAGTGAAAGAGGTCCATCGAATTTGGCTAGAAACTATTAAATGTGCATATAACAGATTGGGCTTCATATAATGTGCAAAACTCACTTATTTCATTTAGATCTACAGTTAGTTCTGGAACTTGTGTTCGTTGCTCCACAATATAAGGGATAGCAATGTTGTGTGTCTGAACTGGATTTGGGGGGCCATCTTATTTTCCTTTGAGGATTTCTTTAAATGATGTGCCTACATTGTTTTTTCCCTTTGTAAGACTAGATCCAGAAATCTGCTACATTCTTTTGTTTCTTACTGTGTAATAGTCCATTTGTTCAGGTTTATGCCTGTGTATTTGTTCTCGCCTTATGGTCTTCACTTGTTTTGATTTCCATCTCCACTCCATTACTTTATCCCTTCCCACCTTTATGCTTCCGCTGCGTAACTCCACTTGGCCTTAACTATGATATAGGTGGGAAAATTGGCGGGACTGCTGATTTTTGCAAAACTGCTAGATTTGTCTCCAGATAATGAATTTAACTAACAATAAGGCACATTTGGAGGAGAAAATTGTGGAAATACTGGCAAAAGTCATAACTAAGGAAATTTTCGACCAAATGAGTTGCAAAAATAGGCTAGATTGGTATTTTTGGGCATTCTAAACTCATTGGAACAGGCTTGACGAGAAAAGGAGCACTTCTAGATACGATTTCTATAAAGTGAAGGTTATGGGTGCGGGAGGAAGTGGTCTAGGTCTAGATGAGGAGTGGAAATAGATCTGACATCCATGGTGATTGAGGCAGCCATTCTCAGTTCTTGTGTATTTCAGAATGGGGGAGGTGATTTTTCATATTGTTAAGGCAATGATGGTTCAATTCTAGGTGGGTTCGAGTTACCAAATTTCCTTTGATTAATTTTTACTTTAACTAAGAAAACGTAGTGACTAGTTCTGAAATTGACACGGTTTTTTAGTGAATTATTGCTTAAATATGTAGAATTGAAGAAAAATGGGTCTAAACCAGGTGACTAGCAACTGTGAACAATAAAAAAGGCTTTAGGTAGGCTGGAAGGCAATCTGGGAGCTTTGTGGCATATTCAGGGTACAATTATACATAGATTGACAGCTTCGATGTTCGCAGGTGCATGCATGGAGGTTGACAGTTGAAAAAATGATAAAAACAAATGATTTGAGGCTTTTTGTCTTTATGTGTGAAAGTCAAAATTGGTGGGTACTGGTGAATAGTAGTTTTTTTGTCATGTAGCTGAGTGAACAGTGGTCAATTTGGTGTGTAGCCGGTGGGTGGTAAGTGGTTTCCATTGCACCACTTTTGGGAACTTGGTGGTATTGTGGGGAGGCTGCCCAATTCCATACAATGAGTGACACATAGCATCGGGGGCCCGACAGAAAACAAATTTTTCGAATGGGTAATGTTCGGACATCAGGCCTGGCCGATATTGTTAAGGCAATGATGGTTCAATTCTAGGTGGGTTGGAGTTACCAAATTTCCTTTAATTAATTTTTACTTTAACTAAGAAAACGCAGTGACTAGTTCTGAAATTGACACGGTTTTTTAGTGAATTATTGCTTAAATATGTAGAATTGAAGAAAAATGGGTCTAAACCAAGTGCCTAGAAACTGTGAACAATCAAAAAGGCTTTAGGTAGGCTGGAAGGCAATCTGGGAGCTTTGTGGCATATTCAGGGTACAATTATACATAGATTGACAACTTCGATGTTCGCAGGTGCATGCATGGAGGTTCACAGTTGAAAAAACGATAAAAACAAATGATTTGAGGCTTTTTGTCTTTATGTGTGAAAGTCAAAATTGGTGGGTACCGGTGAATAGTAGTTTTTTTTGTCATGTAGCGGAGTGAACAATGGTCAATTTGGTGTGTAGCCGGTGGGTGGTAAGTGGTTTCCATTGCACCACTTTTGGGAACTTGGTGGTATTGTGGGGTGGCTGCCCAATTCCATACGATGAGTGACACATAGCATCAGGGGCCCGACAGAAAAAAACTTTTTCGAATGGGTAATGTTCAGACGTCAGGCCTGGCTAAAATCAACAAGGGTCGTTAGATGTGGAGGGGGTCGATCATGCGATGATTGGTCGGGGAAGTTGCATGGAGGCTAGTGGGGGGGCTGATAGGCATTTAAGTGCAGTGGTTTTTTATTTAATGAGGGATTAAGGTAGGGTTAAGGCATCGAGGTGATTAACAGTGGGATTTAATTGAGTTTATAGACTAACTTAATTGCAGGGCAATTAGTTAGTGGGTTTTTGGGGTTTTCGGTAACATTGTAGTTTATATTTAAACTAAGGGTGGGATTAAATTATATGTAGGAGTTAATATATACAAGAAAAGGTGTTCTATCAGGATTTAATAAATAATAATTAATAATTAATAAAATGAGCAGAAAGGGGAAAATACCCTTAAGTAAATGTTTTTTCATGTTTGACCGCTTTTTGCATATTAAACCGAATACTTAGGATAAAGTATTTTTATGGGTTTTTTGGTATGGAAATGATTTATGTAGGGGGATTAATACTTTTCCTAGGTAAGATTGATTTAACCTTAATAAAGGAGTATTATTAGGGAAAATGAATGAATTGAAGGAGGAATGAATTTTTATGAGGGGGTTTAGTACTTATTTCCTATAAGTCATTGAGCCGAGGGTCTAGTCACTCCAAAAGTCATAGAAATGCTTTGAGCCTCTTTGACTTAAAGGTTTTAGTACTTTGAACTTTATTGTGGGAAATTAGTTAAGTAAAAGGTGAAATGAATGAGGGAATTTAATTAATTTACTTTGTGATCCAATTCCATTATTGCTTGTCCATTCATATTTGAAATACATGTTTGAAAGATGATAAATGAGCTTTGTGTTATCAATCATCATGTTTCTGCAACCTTTCTACTGCTTACCCATCTACTCATCCTACCATTTTTTCTTCACTTTATTAGGGTGCATTTGAGCTACCAAACCCTTATGAAATATTTTTCTTTTTCTTTTACAAAGTAATTATCTACTTCTAATCTTATTACATACAAGGGCTTGGATTGAATAGTTGAGTTCCTCTTATTTACTCTACCTATCTAATTATCTGCCAAGATTAAACAGTTTGGTTAGATTTTTATTCTCTATCTATAGACATGAAATTGAAAACATTAAATAGCCAAGTTTAAACATTTTTACTATCATGGATTGTGGTAAGGATTACTAGCTGCACAAAATCATTTATTCTACATAAAACTAAAATAGAAGTGGCATTTTGACTTGCTCACTTTCATGGTCTTTTCTTCTTTTCTTAGGGTTCATATTTTTCATCTTTTTTTACCTTTTTGTTATTTTTGTCCTTTGATTATTCTTTTAGGACATACACTCTTTACATTTTTTGATTTTTTGAATATGGAAAACATTTGAAAAAAGAAAAGGTATGTACATATTACAGGTTTAACCTCAGTTATTCAAAAATTATGACTCCTATTGGTATAGGAACGTAACAGTGGCTCCACTTGGGGATGGCATTTCTTGGTGAAATGTCAAGAACTTTGTAGATCAATGGCCTTCTGAATTGTTGTGATGTTACCCTGTAACATTTCCCTTGTGTGCTTCTGCATTATTACTATTTGTAATAGTAAAAATTTTGAAGCTTAGGGACTTCTCTTCGGGCTTCAACTTCAAAAAATCACCATCCAATTAACTCTAGACTTTTGAAAAATAAAGTATGTACAGATGATCATTAAAATCAGTAAGTAGGTTCGATATAGTGTTTGAGCATTCGACCATTAACTAGTCCTCCTTCTACTTCTATACCATCCATTTCTCTGAGGAAGAAAGCATTATTACCCCTAAAAGCATAAATGATATATGGGCCTTTCTATAGGAAATCAAATTTCCCATGTTTACCTTTATCCTATCTCCTTGAATCCCATCTTAAAACTTTGTACCCTAGGTAATAACTTTATGCCTTAGTTCTTCTATCAAAAGTTTTCTTGATCCTTTCCTGCACAACATGAGGTCAGATGTATACTTCTTCTGTGGTGTGCTGCAAATGAATTGTCTGGTTGATTCTCCTTTGGATGTAATTTGGTTCAACCTGCAATTCTTGGAGCATCTTCATCACTAGTGTTCCCAAAGAATATGGAGAAACAACTTCCATTCCATAAACTAACTCATAAGGACTAGTACCAATAGATTTATTTGTGGTTAGCATGTCTACCCATCAAGAATTTACTAGCTTTTGTTCCATGTTTTCTTGTTATATTCCAACAATTTTTTAATGATATTTACCAGACTTTTGTTTGAGGACTCTGCTAGTCCATTTCCTTGAGGGTAATAAGCTGTGGAGTGGCCCAAGGTTATATGATACTTGTTATAGAAATCAATCATTCTTTTGGATTTGAAAGCTACTGCATTATCAGCAATGATTTTGGTTGGGCACCCAAATCTACATAAGATGTTGGTTTCATGGAAAGTTATTATAACAGTGTTAGTGGTTTGCATTGATGGTATGGCTTCTATCCATTTAGTGAAATAATATGTAGTAGTGAGAATCCATGTGTTGGGAAAAGTAGGGTGGGTGGATTTTGCCAATGAAGTCAAGACCCCATTGTTGACAAGGTGCTTTAGTAGAGATTGGTTTTAGTGGCAAGGGTAAAAGCTTTTTCTTTCCTTCAAAAATCTGACATTTATGACATGAGGTTACAAATTTCTTTATGTCATAAAACAAAGCAGGCCAATAGAAACCAGCTCGAAGAATCTTGTCAGTAGTGGCTTTCCAGTAAAGATGTCCTCCACAGTCACCTGCATGAAACTCTTGTAACACCTTGTGAGATTATTCCTTCAATAAATAGTTGAGAAGGCTACCTTCATGGCTCTTCCAAAACAAAGCATTGTCAATTATGCAAAATTTTGAAGATTTCATTTTTAAAAGTCTGCTTTTGGTCCTAGATAATTTTGGAGGAGCTTGTAGATTTTGTAAAACATATATGATGTCAGCATACCATGGTGATTCAATAAAGGCCTGGATAATTGGTGGGGTCGCCATCTCCTCTTCATTATCCAATTCTGCAATAAAATTTATGTCTAAGGCCCAAGAGTTCAATTTAGCCATGAGCTTGGCTAAACCTTGGCCTTTGATTAACTTTGTTGGTTTGATTTCCAAGTCATATTCCAAAATGGTAGCTATCCATTTCCCTCTCTTTCCATCTAGACCTTCCTGAGTTAGGATGTCCTTGACTATTGAATTGGGGACATAGGCTACTCTGTGAGAATATGAAATGTAAACTCTGAAATCTTTAATAGATTTGACCAAAGAAAAGGCTTTATTTTCCATTATATTGTACTTTAAGGGGGCATCCCTCAAGGCTTTGCTAAAAAAGGCAATAGGTTGTTCATAACCCTGATCATTCTTCTACAGTAAGACTACAACAATTGTCTGTTGTGAGGCAAAGGAAAATATAATGAAATCCCCATCAAACTTTGGACTAACCAAAACTGGTGATTTCGTTAAGGCTAGCTTAATATCTTCAAAGCATCTCTTAGCTTCAATGGTCCATTTTATAGTCGAATCTTTCCTCAACATGTTATTTAATTCTCTAATTAATTCTGCTAAGTTAGAAATAAATCTCTAAGAAAGTTGATTTTTCCTAAAAAGGCTTGTAGTTCCCTAATGCTCCTAGGATGTTGTATCTGTAAGATGGTTTCAATTTTTACAGGATCTATTCGGATACCATCTTTTGAGATTATATGGCCTAATAACTTTCCCTCTTCTAATCCAAATAAAGATTTCTTGGGATTCAAAGAAATTCCATACTTCCTGCATTTGATGAAAACCTGTCTTAGATGATCTAAGTGTTGTTTATTAGATTTTGAGAATACAGTGATGTCATCTAAATATATTACTAGGAAGTCATGAATTTCCTTAGTAAAATATATGTCCATGGCTCTTTGGAAAGTGGCCCCTGCATTCTTTAATCCAAAAGGAATTTTCAGATATATGAATGTGCCCCAAGGAGTAGTGAACGTTGTTTTAGCTTGTTCGTCTAGGTGAACTAAAATCTGATTGTAACCAGAAAACCCATCCAATAATGAGATTCTGGTTGACCCTACTACCCTTTGTAATCATATGATCCATTTTAGGGAGGGGTAATTGTCTTTGAGAGAAACTTTATTAAGATTCCTGAGATCAACACAAAGTCTGATCTCACCAATTTTTTTCCTTGTGGGCACCAAATTTGAAACCCAATAAGAGAATCTAATTGGTGCTATTATCTTCGCCTCATACATCCTTCAGATTTAATTTTCAAGAGAAGGAAATAGGATAGGATTAATCCTCCTAAACATTTGTCTGAAAGGTTTTTTATCTTCTTTTATGGGGCTGGTGTGTTGTATGATGTTGGTGTCATAGGACTTGAAGTCCTCATAACTCCAAGCAAAGACATCTTGGAATTCTTTTAATAGTTCAAGGTATTTCACTTTTTCGGTAGGAAGCAAGGACTTTGAAAGTTTAATCAATTTTGGATTTTCCTTAGTGCCTATATTACACTCCTCAATATTAGATTTTAAGGGTTCCATATTTGGTTTTCTAGGGACATCATTTAAATCAAACAATTCTTCCAAAGGGGTTAATCCTTTGGGAAAAAAGTTGTTTTTGAGATTAATGATTTCAGAGTCTTTGTTAATTATCTCATCAATTTCAACTTGCTTTAGGTTTTCTACATCTAATTTTGTGAATTTAGTGGGATGAAGTCTATCTATCTTTTCATCTTATATTTAATTAATTTCTATTTCATCTTTTAAGTTAGTATCTAATGTTATGTCAGTGTCTATATTACTATTTACAAATTCTTCTTCTAAAGTTATTAAAATGTTTATTTGTTGATCATTATCAAATACTTTCCAGTTTTTCAAGTTATCTGGGATAGCAGGTCTATGCCTGACCATAGCAATGTGTTGATAGTTAGGTTGAAATGGTAACTTACAAGTGCTAGCAAACGTTGCTAAACTATGAGCCTGCATATTATGTTTCCTTGGGATGACTGCAAGTAGTTTCTAGGAAAGTATTCATTATTTCTACAATTGTTCCTCTATAAATACTTAATCTAGGATCTCTGGTAATATATATAGCATTAATTTGTTTTATAACCATTTATCAGTCTCCCATAATAGAAACTCTTTCGGCTCCTAAGTTCCTAACTAGTTTAAGGCCTAAAATCAGGGCTTCATACTCGGCCATGTTGTTGGTGCATTTGAAATTTAATCTGTAAGCATGGCCTTCTAAGTGATCATTCTCTAGGTTGTAAATCCACACTCCTACTCCTGCTCCTAATTTATTCACTGATCCATCAAATTCAAAGTGCCATAATATCTCATGTTGATGATTCTCACTGTTTGGGGGAATAAAATTGTCATTGTTTGAGGTGTTTTGATCATCTTTTTTTATCAGAAAGCTCTTGAGTTTGGATAGTTTTGTTTGTATTTGTAACTGCAATTTATTCTGGTTCTGAAACAATGTTGTTTGGAGTAGTTTGCTCAATTTTTTCAGCATTATACAAAATAAAAGAATCGATGTCAGAATGCATGGAGTAGATAGGAAAGTTTTGAGGCCTATCCTGGCTACTCACTACATATTTCATTAGGGTCTCTCTGTACAACTTTTTAGGTTGTCCAAAGACTGAGATAGTGGCATATGACATGTCAATTTGTAAAGATCCTTGGAGTTTAGCCCCCCATGATCTAGACAATAACATGTTGTATTTATGTGGGATGTCAGGGACAACTATATCCATGAGGATGCTCTTAATAGGATATTGTACTAAGGAAACACACAAGTCTTTGATTAGGCCTAGACACTTTACTTAACTTGAATCAAATGACAATAGGTCCTTGTAAGGTATATTAATGTCCAAAATTTAATTTTTCCATAACCAATTTAGGCATTAAATTGTGTGAAGCCTGAGAATCTAACATTCCGTTGTGTAATATTTTATCATGAATGCTGAGGCTGATATAAAAGGGTGGTACCCCTCCTTCTAGTGGTTTTCCATTAACATCAAGACCAAAGTACATTCTGGCTGATCATCAAACAAGTTGATAGAGTCTTGGTTCTCAACAAAGTTTAAGGTTTTGTTTATTTCTGACTTATAGGTTTCGCTTTTAATCAATTATGTTAAGGAGACTGAGATTTTCAATTTAGCCACCTCTACTTCCAAATTGAAAGGCAAAGGGGATTTCTCTATTTGAGGGCTTGGAATTTTCATAACAGGAGTTTGAGTAGGTTATTCTTCTTTCTCTGTGTTTGAGGTATTGTTGTTTGGATTTTCTAATATAATGTTCGGAGATTGTTCCACTACTTCCTTGGAGGGGATTGAAGTGGAAGGTTGGTCATCAGGGGGTTTATTGGGGGTTATATCTACAATGGTGGGACCAAGAGGGTTTTGGTTTGGCCTAGGGAGGATTTGGAGAGTTTTATTAATTGGGGCTAGTTTAATTTTCTTGGGTTGATTGGGAACAATTTTCTTGGTTTGGTCAAGAGTATCAATGTTCTTTTTACTCCTTAAGTTGTATTGTTTGTGTACCTTAAAAATGGCAGAATCATACACTTGTTTCTAATCAAATGATTCTCTAGAATTGGTCTACAACTAATACAACATATGTAGTTCTTGCTCATCTTGGGTCAAGGAGACAGTTCCATCATCATCTAATCCCATCAGGTTGACGTGTGTGTTTTGTTCAGGGTCATTTAAATGAGATGTTTCAGCATAGTTTTCTTGAAAGGGAGTTCTAATATTCTGATAAGGTTCATTCTTCCTAGTATTTTGATTTTGACTCTTTCTAAATTTTGGGTTTCTGATAGGAGGTGGTAGTTGACTATCCCATTGGGGCTTCCTCTCAATGTTCTCTATCCTATCAAATAGTTTTTCCATACCCTTGGTTATGACATATATTTTAAGGTTAGAGGGTGAGGTTTCATCTTTGGCAGGTCCTCTCCTTTCATTTTTAACACTAGCTCTTTTTGCTAGCAAGTTGGCTTCTACACTAACTCTACAGTCTACATGTCTTCTAATGTTGGAGGATTTCTCTCTCTAAATAGGAATGCCATATCAGAATCAAACTCGTCAGGAAACTTTATCAATGCTAAGTTAAGTGGGGGTCTTAGATTGACTGGTATTGCATTATATATGTTGTTAAATCTGGTGCAATAATCTCAGACTATTTCATTTGGTCCTCTTATAATGTTTTCATATTATGAAAGGATCTGCAGTGGATTCTTTTTCTTTTCCCATCTATTTAAAAATTGATGATAAAATACATCTAAACTATCTATGCTATTAGTAGGTAAAGATATTAACAATTTCCTAACATCACCAGCTAGAGTCTAAGCAAAGACTCTCATTTGAACATCTCCAATATCAATTTCATGCAATTTAAAGTAATCTTCCATTTTGTTTACATGTCGTTGTGCTGTATAAGGTCATATGCCATCAAATTGGACAATTTTGTTATGGTAGTCTTGTGGCATAGCACCCAATGAGGCAAGTAATACAAGAGGAGCATATCTATTTGCCATTGCTCTAAGTTGGGCAGGGCTAAGAAGTGAGGTTGGGGTACTAGGAGATGATATAGTGGTTGATGGAGAACTAGGAATAATAGGTGTTTGATGGGTAATGGTAGGCCGGTAGGGAAGTGAAGGTACAAATGGGGGTGAGCAATGGATTTCAGAGGTGGAAGGGAATAATGATGAACTAAGGGGACTTGAAACTAGTTCAAAAAGCTCAAGGATCTTAATAGTCATAAGGGATGACTGAGGGGAATTTAGAATATACTCATCAATTGACTGGTTTTCCTTCTGGACTTCAGGATCTGCAATAAACTCTAGATCTAGAACTATGTCATCAAGTGCACTTTTAGATCTAGTTCTAAATAGGGAAAGGTCAAATGACTCATCAAAGGGGAGGTCTTCTAGAAACAACCACTCATCACGGCATGAATCTACCTTGACTGAAGGTGTTGGACTTACTGAACTTTCTTGTCTTCTGGATCTTCTTGCGATTAGGTTGGGATTATCCACTACTGGGGCAGGGTTTATATCTAGATTATCCCTTGTATAGTGAGTTCTCCTTGAAGCCAGATTTCACATTTTTCTAATTACTTTTTTTTTTGTGAAATTTTTTAAATAACTTCTAATAAACCCTCTAAGAGGCTTGAAATAAAAATTTGAAGTGTTCTCAAAGGTTTATTAAGATTGAGGGTTTGATTCCCTTATATGGTCGCCACTATGTTATCCCTTAGAATTTTTCCCTAGAAGTTATCAGAAGAAGGAAAAGACAGAGGTAACCACAAACCAATCTTCAGACTCAAGTTCTAGCCAACCTAAGTCCAGAGAGGACTCTCTCTTTATAACTTAGTTTTGTATTGATGAGATTTTAGGCTAGTTCTTAGGGGTTTTGATTTTGGTTGGGTGGTGGAATTCTACGAGTAGATTGATAGATCTAGGCCTTTAAGCCATTGGGGTATGGAGTCAATAAAAGGATAGCATAAATGGATCATATCATTAAAGGGAATGTTCACAGGGCAGGCTAGCAAAGCAAAAGGAAAATCTTTAGGTCTAATCGGTGAAATGATTCTAACCAGGGTGAAAGGGCACTTAAAAATCCTTAGACAGGGACCAGAATGAGGAACAGAGGATGATCATGAACAAAGGGAAATTAAGAATCCCTTGCTAAGATAGCTTAGTAGAAAATATTTAAAATGGAAACTATGGAAGCTAAGGAATAGTTAAGAATTCCCTAGCTAAGATAATTTAGTAGAAAATATTCAAAATGTAAACAGTCAAGATAGAGTGCATTCAAGCAATTTCTGAAATATCATTCCTAGTTATACATTCAGATTTTAGAGAAAAGAACAAGATTATGAAGAAACATGAGAAAACAATAGTAAACATGAGAGAATACTTGTTTGTATTTCATTTTACAGTAGAATCCTGTAAAATATCTTATCTTTATTCCTTGATCCAACAAGCCAATCCAGTCATTGATACAATAGAACTCTGACTTGAGAGAAAAAATCTATAGAAATGTCTAGGAATCCACCCTAAATACTTCGAAATGTGAAGTATTTATATAAAAATAATAGTTACAAAATATCTCACAATAGTTTGAGATTTAATCTAGGGAATTAAAATATCTTCAAGCATGAAGATAGAGATAGATGTAAAACTGCATCATGTTGTCCCTTTTATTTTGGTGCTTGCTAGCTATTTCTGCTAAGTTGGAGCTCTTTAAGTTGTCTAACAGTTCTGGTATTTCTACGCTGGAATTTTCTTCACTTTGATCATTCACTGATACTCTTTGAATCTATTACCCTTTGACCCTGCTGATCTTTCTTTTACATATTTCACCTGGTTGACTTTAGATTTACTGTGATAACTTTCTAATGCAAAATTTTTATAGTAAATTTGTCATTTTCTCCCACCATTCTGCCTCAAGTTACTTCACCTTTAACATTCTTCTGTAAATTTCATCTACCTCAGTGAACTTTGCAAAACTGGGCTTGGTGAGAAATAGATGTTTTACTTCATTCTCTAAGTTTTCTAATGTATCATATAATACTTTTCCTATTGGCAAGGCATTTATAGCTGATGTACTTTCTTGTTCTTTTGCTAATCTTCTCAACCTATTAGTATAGTCTAGTTGAGTCATGAGTTTGTCGTTAATTACCATGGGACTGTGAAGGCCTTTCTCTCTTAGGATCTAAAACTTAGCCATGAATCTATCAATGGATGTTTGCATGTTGTTTCACTTTTCTTCTAAGTTGTGCATTAGCTCCCTTTTGGATAGAACCTTCCTAATCTCTAGGATGGCTTTAGTTCTATCCTCTATGTCGAGCTCATGGAGCTCATATCTATTTTTGTTGTTCAAAAAGCAGATGAGTCGATTTTCATCCTCTGGTTTATCTCCAAGTTCTTCCTTCACTGCTTGAATGGCTTTAATGCCTATTTTGACCAATTCTATTTGCTAAAAAATGACTTGAATTGATGGACAAATATCAATGAAAAAGTCAATGATATTGGCCTAGAGCATCTCTTTAGTCTATCCTAGTGGTTTATGTAATGTTAAATCTCTTTCTAGGACTTTGATTTTCTCACCCATCCTTTGGGCCTTCTGTGTCTCTTTCCTTTGCTGAATTTGGGCAAGTTTACAGTCAGTTTCCAAACTTTCTACTTTCTCTTTTAACATTTTTAGATATGTCTCCTAGATGGACATATCCTCCATGGCTCTTACTAGTTTTGTTATTTTCTCACTGGATATACCTATTGTTGTAATGGATTCAGTTATAATTGGCCGTGCTATGGCAGGTGGAGCTGTAGGTGCCAATGATGTTGCCAATGTAGAAGGAACTGTTGTTGACACTATGGGGATGACAATTCTAGAAGTTATGGCCATGTCACTTTGCTTCAATTGAATCAAAGTGTCCAAATCCTTCTCTATCTCCTTGAGATGATCATTTAGTTTTAGGACTAAGTCCATTATCTCTTCATGTTCTTGATGTGCCTCCAAGACTTCCTGGGTCTATGGTTGATGTATGTGGGGGATCTTTAGATACTTCTTGAGTGCAACAATGTCATCATTTTTATTCATGATTAGCTATTATGCAGCCTTTACATCTTTGGGATCATGTCCTAACTCTATGACTAAGTCCTCT
The DNA here is from genome assembly GCA_000404065.3 of Pinus taeda. Lineage (NCBI taxonomy): Eukaryota > Viridiplantae > Streptophyta > Pinopsida > Pinales > Pinaceae > Pinus > Pinus taeda. The sequence goes on from APFE030918073.1 coordinate 62,984, forward strand.
AAGGACTTGATTCTGGTATCTTTGGCCTATAAGGGGGCCTTCTCTAACTGGAACTGTGTTCATATTTTGTTGAGAGAGTTTTGAAGTTTATGGGCAGCAATGGCTTTCCCTGTTAAGGTGGAGTATATCATCTCCCTTGTTTGCTTATGTAACTCAATCTAGTCAATGGGATGAATATCCCTTGCTAGTACTTCAAAATCCACTCTTTTAAAATCTGTTGATGTATAGGGCTACTAAGTGGTCGACTTCATAAAGGTCATCTGCATTTTCCCCTCTTTAACATCAAAGGCTAACATAAGCCTTGTTTGATTGGTAGGGGTCATATTCAAATACTATGCATAAGTTTGGGCTTTCAGCCTCTCATTTCTTGCTTTTATTTCTTTGTATCTCTCTTTGATATCCTAGTCTTTGTTTGCTAGAATTCTGAAAGAGGATACCTCCACACTTTGTTGTCTTTCGAATATCTGAGTATGTGATGTGGAAGGTTCTAGGATGCCTCTTGAGGGAGTGGCATGAATGCTCCCTTCTCTTTCTGTGCTTGTGACCTGAACTGTTTCCTCTGTATATTCCTATTCAAAGATAGGATTTACTTTGTCTTTTAGCGTGGCTAGTCTCTACATAGGCATGCGATGTTGCTCTTCCTGAAGTAGGGGCCCCTTCCCTGTTTCTTTTGAGGATTTTCTCCTCATTTAGAGGAGTTTGTAAGATTGGGGGGGGTACTCATGGTGGCCCATAGTATACCTGCTTGATTTGGCTCCTCTAACAGGTCTGGTTATTCTAATTCCTATGGCACCTAGGATTCTTCTGGTACCTGTGATCCTTCTGGCACCTGTAGGAAAGAATCCTCATCAACTAGTTTCACTATTTCAATTAAGGTGTTTTCCATAGAAACTTCAGTATTATCCCTTTCTTCTGAAGTGTTTTCCACCCATTCCAATTGGTTGGCATACTTTTCTATTTCAAGGATTTGGTGATGAATGTAGGGAGCCATCCTATTTTTCTACTTTCTCTTGCAAATTAAATCCAAGGGATCATATCTCCACATGAAGCTCTGCTTTAGTTTCAATCTTTGAAGGATCGGGTCTGCCTCCTTTCCAACTTCTCTACTATTACAAATAAAGGGACCTAATTGGTCTTTGATCCTGAGTTGGGCTTTCCTTTTGGCTCTAACAAAATTTACCTCATCTGAATTGATTATCTGCCTATAGTACTCTAGAGAAAATAACCTAATTGGGAGGTATCTAGGTAGTTTGTAAGGGGCCAACTCACAGCCATAAATGTTGATTTCAATGTGATTTTGGTACAAGTACCAATCACCTAGTTTGTGTTGTTTTGAGAGTTGCAAGATCCTCTTTATATCTGAACTGATTTTGGGAGGAGGGCTTCCTATCACCATTGTCACAATGGGATGTAAAAATAGGTCTATGAAGTCTGTATATGGATATGGAGATTTATTTTTATGGATCAGTGGAGTCCAGAAAATTACTGATCTAGGGTGACCTTTTGTGTCATGTTTCTGAAGAGTAAATGGGAACTTATATGCTTGATAGTATAGGAAAAGGTGATACAACACAGAGGAATACTTGAATACCCGCTCATTACTCATCCTAAGGAACTGGTCATGCATTTTATCAGCTATAAACTTGGCATAATCATAAATGACAATAGGAGGTTGTCCTGGAGTGAAGATGGAAATGAAAGCCAAGATGATTTCATCTATGTACTCAGTGGTGGTATAACCTAGGACACTTGATATCATTGCTACAATGTCATGGCCAAATTGGGAAAGTATGGTATACACATATGGAGGAGGATCATTTAGGATATGCTTTTCCTCCCTGATGAAAGTTTAGAACATCTCAACAAGTTTTGCAGTGGTGTGCTTGGGGAACTGTTCCAAGAGGTCTCCAATTGAAATATGGGTTAGGTTTTGTCCTGGTTGAAGTTGCAACATCTCATTAATAGATTTAGGAGTGACGGTGAAAAGTATGGTTTGGTTAGGGGACATCACTGCTCTCTGACTGGGGATATAATTTGCATTGTAGTAATGGACAATTTCTAGAAAGATGTGCACTTCAAGGAATTGATACTTGGGAAAATTGGACTCCAGAAGACCAATTTTAGTAGCATGGTTTAGGTATTGATCTCTGTATTAGCTGTACAATTTAAGAGGGGATTCATGGACAGAGGCGTCCTTGATTTGGAAATCTTTATCAGCCAGGGGGATGTGATCTAGGTCAAGATGAGGAGTGGAAATAGGTCTAACATCCATGGCAATTGGGGCAGCCATTCTCAGTTCTTTTTTATTTGAGAATGGGGGAGATGTTTTTTTAGTCTGTTAGGGAAATGGTGGTTCAATTCTGGGTGGGTTTGAGTTACCAAAGTTTCCTTTAATTAATTTTTACTTTAACTAAGAAAACTCAGTGATTGGTTTCGAAATTGATAGGATTTTTTAGTGAATTATGGCATAAATACCTGGAATTAAAGAAAACTAGGTTTGAACTGGGTGACTGGCAACTATGAATGGTCAAAAAGGCTTTGAGTGGGCTGGAAGGCAATCTGGGAGCTTTGTGGCATATTCAGGGTTCAATTGTAAGATTGACAACTTCGATGTTTGTAGGTGCGTGCATGGAGGTTTATAGTTGAAAAAATGATAAAAATAAATGATTTGGGGATTTTTGGATTTGGCACGTAGCGGGTGGGCAGTAAGTGGTTTCCATCACATCTCTTTTGGGCACTCGGTGGTATTGGGAGGAGGCTGCTTGATTCCATACAATGAGTGTCATGTAGCATTGGGGGCTCGGTGGAAAACAACTTTTTCGGATGGGTAATGTTCGGACGTCAAGCCCTGTCGAAATAAAAAAGGGTCATCAGATGTGGAGGGGGTTGATCATGTGATGATTGGTCGGGAAAGTTTCATGGAGGGTAGTGGGGGGCCCGGTGGGCATTTAAGTGTGGTGGTTTTTTATTTAATGAGGGATTAAGGCGGGTTAAAGGCACCGGGGTGATTAGCAGTGGGATTTAATTGAGTTTTTAGACTAACTTAATCGCAGGTCAATTAGTTAGTGGGTTTTCCCGGTTTTGGGTAACATTATAGTTTATATTTAAACTAAGGGTGGGATTAAATTATATGTAGGAGTTAATATATATGGGAAAATGGGTTTTATCTGGATTTAATAAATAATAATTAATAATTAATAAAATGAGCGGAAAGGGGAAAATACCCTTAAGTAAATGTTTTTTTCATGTTTCACCACTTTTTGCATATTAAACCAAATACTTAGGATAAGGTATTTTTATGGGTTTTTTGGTATGAAAATGAATTGTGTAGGCGGATTAATACTTTTCCTAGGTAAGATCAATTTAACCTTAGGAAATGAGTATTATTAGGGAAAATGAATGAACTGAAGGAGGAATGAATTTTTACGAGGGGGTTTAGTACTTATTGCCTATAAGTCATTGAGCCAAGGGTCTGGTCCCTTCAAAAGTCAGAGAAATGCTCTGAGCCTCTTTGACTTAAAGGTTTTAGTACTTTGAACTTTATTATGGGAAATTAGTTAAGTAAAAGGTGAAATGAACGAGGGAAGTTAATTAATTGACTTTGTGATCCAATTCCATGCTTGCTTGTCCATTCATATTTGAAATACATGTTTGAAAGATGATAAATGAGCTTTGTGTTATCAATCATCATGTTTCTACAACCTTTATACTACTTACCCATCTACTCATCGTACCATTTTTTCTTCACTTTATTAGGGTGCATTTGAGCTAGCAAACCCTTATCAAATATTTTTTCTTTTTCTTTTACAAAGCAATTATCTACTTCTAACCTTATTACATCCAAAGGCTTCGATTAAATAGTCGAGCTCATTTTATTTACTCTACCTATCTAATTATCTGCCAAGATTAAACAGTTTGGTTAGATTTTTATTCTCTATCTATAGTCATGAAATTGAAAACAAGAAATAGCCAAGTTTAAACATTTTGACTCTCATGGATTGTGGCAAGGATTACAAGCTGCACATAATCATTTATTCTACATAAAAGTAAAATAGGAGTGGCATTTTGACTTGCTCACTTTCATGGTCTTTTTTTCTTTTCTTGGGGTTCATATTTTTCATCCTTTTTTAGCTTTTTGTTCTTTTTGTCCTTTTAGGACATACTCTCTTTACATTTTTTGATTTTTTAAATATGGAAAACATTTGCAGAAAGCAAAGGTATGTACATATTATAGGTTTAATCTCATTTATTCAAAAATTATGATTCCTATTGGTATAGGAACCTAATAGACACTATATGTCCAGCATACAATGTGTCCTTCCTTTGCTATCATGATGTAATCAAGTGCATGCACTGAAATAAAATCCTAAACCAAATGCAGAAAATGAACTGCTTGAAATGGAAAACCTAACCTATTGCAAGAAATAAGGTACAAGGAAAGAAACATATTCTAATTGCATAAATATCATGAACTAAATGTATAAGAAACCTAACTTAACCATATTTATCACATGTGATGATTTAAGCTAATTGAGCATAGAATATGATCTAGGGTGTATTAATTGTTGCATGCATGTGATAATTAAGAAATAAAAAGTACTATTTTTCTTTATCCTTTAATTTTATAAATGTAAATGCTAATATTTCCTTGTTATTTGGTAGGGGAGACAGGTGTGGAGGAAGAGGGGTACAATGGTTTTGATGGTTGATGAGCCTAGGTATTGTAGCATGAATGTTGCAACTCCCAGGGAAACCAACTTTACTTATCAACTCGAAGTTCGTACAAACTTGGAGGTGACAGTGCTATATGCACAAGTAGAAGTGAAGGTACTGCCTGTTGTCACTGCTCATTTGGAAAGAGACCCTAGGTGTAAAGCCTTCGTTGTAGTGCGATGGGCAGGAACCGGGCACCCGAGCGTGCGCATGCGGGGCGGGCGTGCATAACCACATGCGGGTGGAGCGCCGGGCAGACCCGCACGACAATGCGACATTTGGGCGAACTTCATGTGACGAAAGACATAAATTTTATGACACTTATGGAAAAGTGCGTGGATGTTTATACGACCAGTTGGAGCATGGACGATGGGCTAAGGCTGACTTAAACATTGGTGAGCCGACCTTCAAGATGGGTGTTCAAGCCACGGACAGGGGTGTGTAAATACGCTTTAGGTTGTCGGCCGGGTGAGCCACCACTCACGCTTAAACGCATATATATTACATGCGTTGGAGAGACATTTGATCAACAAACTTCACCAAGCAACTTCGCATAAGAGGTGCAGAACTTCAAGTGTGCAGAAGGGACAAGTAGAACCACATATCTCATGCACTAACTTGATTTTGGCCGTACGGTTGGAGGTAGCATTTGGAAAGTAGAAGTTTGGGCAAGGTGTGCCATTGGTTGAATGAAGTGCAGATTTGTGTAAGGCTTGAGGAGGGGGTCTTGGTGTCTCGGGTGAGCACCCTCCCACCGTGCAAGGTATGCATGAATGTTGTAAAAGGCAGGGTTGCCTCTATTGTAAAATTGGATAAGTATAGACTTGGAGTTTTGCCAAGTATACTTGTGAAGCTTGGATTATCAAAGAAACACTGATGAATAAACATTGTTGGGCAGACTCATATTACAGGGAGTTGCCCCTCCCTTTATACATTGCCATTTTTGTTCTCTTTTATAATTGCTGATGATAATGAATGAGTATGGGTGTTCACTCTATAAAGGTTATGCATAATAATACTTGGTTGAGAGTCACAAACTATGTAGGAGAAAGTGAATTAGGCGTAGTCCATGTGCATGAGTATTGTTAAAAAGAAAGTGTTCGGTGGTGTCGGACCTTGCCGGCACAGTTGAAAGACCACCGTAGGCTTGGGGGCGTGACAGTTGGTATCAGAGCTGGTGAAGCGTGGAGGGGATTTGTGGATGAAGTGTTGATCCCACTGCACTATCGTGACAATTGGTATCAGAGCTAGTTTAACGACTTGGAGAAGTCTTGCAAGACTGGGTTGAGCAGGTTGCTCGTAACAGTGAAGAGTCAAGAAGGATGTCTATCTTGCAGGAAATGGGTTTTGCAACCTTCAAGGAATTTGAAGGGAGTCTACTTGAAGAATCAAGGGAGGTTGAACAAAGCTTTGCAGAATGGGGCAAGAGCTGGTTCAAAGCAAAGGATGCTCTTCATGCCTTGATCAAGAAAGGGATTTCTGACGCGGATAGGGATGAAGCCTATCGACTTGCAAAGGAAGTGGACTTGTTTGAAGCAGAACTCAAGTAATTGGAGATAAGGCAGGAATTGATTCAAAAGAAGTGGGAATGGATAACTCTTGAGGAAAAGCATTTCATAGCTTTGGATCATAAGGAGAAAGTTGCAGAATGAGATGATAAGAAAGAGGAAGCGTGATAGTTGAAGATGTTGCAGACATGACCATGATGGGGGATGAGCTTGAGATTGATCAAGTTGGACCAGGATCGTGCAGTTTGCAGACATGCATGGATGAGGGTACTCTCATGGAGGAACCTCATGATCATGATGATGATGTAAGTACTATTGATACATGTGTTTCATTTGAGCATTTGGTAGATGGACCATATGCAGGGTAGGGCAAAGTCAGTTTGTCGATGCTAGGGAGCATCTTACCATGGATGTTTATGGTGAGACTTTGTATGGAGAAGCAAGGATTGTTGATTGTTGCAGGACTTGTTGGGGTTGTTTGTGACCTTATGGTAGAAGGTACAAAGACCCGTGACAAGGGTGGAACTTGATGATCATTGCGGAGGAAGGGGTCATGCTTTAGCCACATGGCTAAGTGCCTGGCATGACTCATGGACAGTTTGGAGGGCACACTCTTGGGTGGACTTCTCATGGCCGAGACCAAGAGCAAGTCTTGGTGGAACCTTTGGTGGAGGGGCTATGATGGAGAGACTCATGTGATGATGATATGGTTGGGTGACCGAGTTCACTAGACCTAAGATTACAGACTTGGATGAGGATGACCGATTGTTGTGATGGGTCTACTTGGTTGGACTACATGGAAACTTAGTCATGGACGTCAGGTTGGAGACATGGAGCATGGTAGTCTTATGCAGGGACATTGTGCAAGAGCACTTGTAGAGATGTCACTTATGGGAATCCAATGAGGAGTGCCAAAACAGAGATGTTGTGCAGATGGATTTGCTAGTGTGACATGGAGACTTATTACTTATGAGCCGACGAAGAGGTTGTGCACTCTTGTACAACAAGGCCATGGATTTGGATGGAGTTGTGAGCAGACTATGGGGCATTCTTACTACATGGAGAGCTGAGGCATCTTGTAGAGACCTTTAGGCTGAGACTTGTATGCTTGCTGATATGTTGGTTGGGGATGGCTTATGGAGCTCATGATGACATGAGGTTGTTGTGACTTTTGGGGACTTCATATATGGTGGACTTAGAGGATCTGATGCATTGAGGAGCTGAGGTCAGGGACTTTGATGCAGGGGCATAATTTCAAGTACATGCATAGGGATGGCTTGAAAGAGTGACTTGATGTGGAGGATCGATATGAGGCACTTTGAGGTGATGGAGTTACAACGATGTTGATGCCTTGGTGGCTACACTTGGGCATGGGTTGAGCCGAGACTCAACTACTTTTACACATGAGAGCTGATTGATCTATGATCATGGGCAGCACATGGATAGATGAGGCAGGTGTATACTTGTTTCTATGGCAGACTTGAGGGATGACACATTTCAGATATGATGGAGGTTGCTTCATGGACATGGATGCGACACACCGAGAGTTGGACTTTGATGAGATGGTCTCTTCATATTGAGGAGGCACACATATGGATGATGTTGGGGTAGATGTGGCTGATTCCCTTTAGCACATTAACACCAAACATCATGGACATGTTGCAGATGAGATGAGGGCTACTTCATGGACCTGAGCATGGCTTACACTTATAGGGATGGATTCTTGATCGAGTTCAGGATGTGGTAGGATGTTTTGAGAAAAAACTGATAGTGGCATGAGGATGTTCACTCTCATGATTTGAGCATGATGGTTGGATTAGCTACATAACTAGTTCAGACATGGGGGCATGCAGTGAGCAGAGACGTGTTAGTGTTGGGTTGACATGTTGACACATAACAGAGATGTGTTAGCATTATGTTGGAGTATCATGGCAGCAGCTCACATGAGGATGACACATGATGAGGTTGTCACGATATGTTGCAGCGGGCATGTAGCTTGAGATGGAGGGACCAGCCTTCCACGACGGAGCAGCATGTGGAGATTGTGACATGGTGGTTGATGGTCATGGATTGAGATGACTTCTGATTGTTGAGATGAGATGTTGGCACATGGTTGAGGTGTGTGTTAGCACTTGTTGATGTATCGTGGGTAGTTATGCACATGGTGATTGATGCACATGGTGGAGTTGACACATTGTTGCGATGGACATGTAGCTTGAGTTGGAGGGATCAGCCTTCCATGGTGGAGAGCAGCATGGGGAGATTGTGACAGGTGGTCGATGGTCATGTACATCTGACATATGACATACAGTGGTATGGATTATCTTGGTAGCGGTTGGTTGCTGAGATGAGACATGGTGGAGATGGAGTCCTACATATGTTGCAAGGATGTTTGCCATATGTGGGGGAGTTGACATCATGGATATTGGTGCTTGGGGATGTTGTCGAGGATGAAAACGACTTCAGGTGGAGGAGGATGTAAATCCTTCGTTGTAGTGTCATGGGTTGGCACTGGGCGCCAGGGCACGCGCGCACCGGGCGGGTGTGCATGACCGCATGCGGGTGGAGCACCGGGCAGACCCGCACAACAATGCGACGTTTGGGTGAACTTCATGCGACGAAAGACATAAATTTTACGACACTTATGGAAAAGTGCATCGATGTTTATACAACTGGTTGGAGCATGGACGATGGGCTAAGGCCGACTTAAACATGGGTGAGCCGACCTTCAAGATGGGCGTTCAAGCCACGAACAGGGGTGTGTAAACATGCTTTAGGTGGTCGGCAGGGTGAGCCACCACCCATGCTTAAACACATATATATTACATGTGTTGGAGAGACATTTGATTAACGAACTTCACCAAGCAACTTCGCATAAGAGGTGCAGAACTTCAAGTGCGCAGAAGGGACAAGTAGAAGCACATATCTCATGTGCTAACTTGGTTTTAGCTGTATGGTTGGAAGTAGCATTTGGAAATTCGAAGTTTGGGTAGGGTGTGCCATTGGTTGAACGAAGTGCAGATTTGTGTAAGGCTTGAGGAGGGGGTCTTGGTGTCTCACGTGAGCACCCTCCCACCGTGCAAGGTATGCACGAATGTTGTAAAAGGCAGGGTTGCCTCTATTGTAAAATTGGCTAAGTATAGACTTGGAGTTTTGCCAAGTATACTTGTGAAGCTTGTATTATCAAAGAAAGACTGATTAATAAACATTGTTGGGCAAACTCATATTACAGGGAATTGCCCCTCCCTTTATACGTTGCAATTGTTGTTCTCTTTTATAATTGTTGAGGATAATGAATGAGTATGGGTGTTCATTGTATAAAGGTTATGCATAATAATACTTGGTTGAGAGTCACAAACTAAGTAGGAGAAAGTGAATTAGGCGTAGTCCATGTGCACGAGTATTATTAAAAAGAAAGTGTTCGATGGTGCCGCACCTCGCCGGCACGGTTGAAAGACCACCGTAGGCTTGGGGTCGTGACACTAGGGGTTCCAAGGAATACTTCTATAGGGTCAGAACAAGCTTGATTTTGATGGAAGCAGAGAAAATCTATTTTAAGGGGGAGCTAATCTACTATAGTAATGAAGAAAACAACTTGAAATGCTAACTCACACCAGACCCTAGCTAACCAATTAAACAACTATGCTGATCAGAATTACTAGATCAATCACTAATATAATGCTAATTATCTATGTTACAGAAGTAAAAGCATCAAAACTAGTCTAAGGAGTAAGCAAAGGAAACTAAGCTAAGTATGTGTTTAAGTGGAATAGTAGTCGGAGGGCGAAATTGGCAAAAGAGGGACGTGAGGGAGCGAAAGCGCATGAGAACCATTGGATCAGTCAGTGAAAGGAAAGTGAATGGCTAAGATCATATCATAGGAGGGTGCGTATATAGATGGGTGAATAGGGTTAACTAATAGGATGAACGGTGGAAAGTATATCACAGAGGCTAAGTCAAGAGAAATACAAACAAGATTAATCAGTAGGTGGACGACAGAGATTAGATCACGGGCAAAAGAAATGTGTGGAAATGGTAGAAGGTTTATGGAGGTGTTAAGCTGTATTTCATGTGCCCTCAAAATAATAAGATGTATTTTGAAATTTCACACAATTAGCCTTACCAAGCCACACGTACCACAGAGAAACCACTTTTCCTGTGTTCTCTCAAGCAAATAATGATCAGACAGAAATCTGCACAAGATTAACTATCAGTCATCAAATCAGGCAAGGCAGATTAATGGTGTGGGTTTAAAGCGCATAAAGTGATTAGGTGAAGTGACAACCATCAGATCAAGAGACAAAGCGACAATGGAGATTAAAGTAGGATAATAAAATGTACAGAAATGACAGAGCTAGTTTAGAGGGCAATAAGTTGTTTATTGTGCACCCTCAAAGTTGTAAGTGGTATTCTAAAATTTTGTGCGATTAGAGTTATAGACATATTTTGGAACTACAAACCCAATCACATATGTCGATAAAACAAGGGCTGTCAAACCCATAAAAGTGTTCTTTCAAACCGTAAAGCATCAAGGTCAACTGATTACATCATTTCCTAGACGTTCTCCCTGAAAAACTGCTCAAAACTGGACCATACAGATTGCTCCATGTTGAGGGTGTGATGCATCTCACCTATTGCACACAAGGGGTTTGATGCATACTGAAAATCCCTTCTGTAGGGTGCGATGACTGAGAACAGACAAATAGCAAAGGTATTTTGCTAGGTGGAAACTCAAAGAATCTTCTAGAAACTGCTCATATGGCACTTGCCTCTCTGAATTCACCCAGGGATGAGTAAGAGATCATGAAATATCCAAGTGAAAACAAGAACTATTAGTGAAATGACGATAATCAAAAACCCAGAAGCTAACTCACCCCCTTGCAAATATCTATATATGGATCCCTCATCCTATAGATCCAAAGGCTGTAATTTTGTATTTTGAAAGGAAGTGCTATTGGTTTCTTTGTGAAGCATTGTATTGTTCAGTGATCTAGCTTTTCGTGAGGTGAAGAGGTCTTTAATGCTGGGAGGATGGCACTGGATCAGACAGTTGGGTTGCAATCGTCTCTTCTACTTCTATCAATAAAGCTATTTGAGTTTTCATCCCCATACTTGTATGTTTCTAAATCTTGTATTTGTGTATGCATTTGTATGGCTAATGTACATCTGCTCCCAATTGTTTATGGTTATAGATCTCTATGCTTTGATGGTATTTTGCTGCTTTGCCTCTATAGATGTTCTTTGAAGCGGGACAAGTGAGAAAGGAGTGGTGAAGCTCTATCAAAGGAGAGAGGAAACAAGCAAGGAGCCAAGTGAAAGACAAAGGTCAGTGCTCTCTGCTTCTCTCTCATCTATCTCCCATAAAGGAAAACACAAGTTACATTGAATTGTTTGTTTCTAAGATAGTTACCTATCTTAGTGGGACTAGTAGATCTGAATAGACACTATTTTTCTTTGAAACAAACTAGTGACTCCACTAGGGAGCGAATAGTTTGCTTGTTTGTTACTATTGTTTGCTTTATAAACTACAGACGGAGCCTAAAGTTAAGCAAGCGAGCCTTCGAACTGCTTTTGCTATGTAACGACAAAGTAGATGAATGTTGCGTCAGTCAATCTCTAAGTTGGTTTATGAACTGAACATCTGACTTGCAAACATCCTAAGTGCCCTAGTGGTAGCTCAATAACATCATAAGATCATACCCCTATACTTTGTGTTTATTGTCTATCATAAGCTCAGCCTAAATCACTAAACTTAGTTGCAAATTATGAGTGAAAACCAAGCTTAGTCTCATCCCTGGACCATTACACTATCTCTCATTGGCAGTCTATGTGCATCACACCTCCCGTGTGTTGCAAGTTATATGCATCCCTGTTTCCCTTAAGGATAGGTGCAATGATTGAATGAGACTGTTTCTCTCTCCAGAAATTGGTTTTTTCTTCATTGTTTTCAGCTCTATTCAGTAGTTTTGCTGCTTATGATCAGTATATCACTATTGAAGCCTTCTTCCTTCACATTATTCAGCCTCCATTGATAAGGAATTGTAAATGTTTTTTATGTATCTTTCGTCATTTACAGTCCTCCTTTTCAAAAAGTAGCTTAATTGAACTATTATATTTTGACTCGAAAGTGTCGCAACTGTCATTTTCAGTCAAGAAAAAGAGTGTCATAAAGTCTTCCTCTTTTAGATAGTCAATTGTACTTTTTCCATTGTATTTGATTTGAATTATCAATTCTTTGAAGTGTCAAAAGTAGTTTTCCTTCGAAATTGAAAGTGTCGTCTTAGTCTTCCTTTCGTTTTTGGAAAGAAATTGTTAAAGTGTCACTTTCAAGGAAAGTAGTTTAGATCTGTATTTAGTTTTCTTTTTGGCATTCTCACATGAAGGAAATGGAAAACAAATACATGCATGTGCATTTGCATTTAGACTTCATGTGGAAATTGATTTAGGAAAAGTGCATTTAGTGTGTGCTCTCTGCTCTGTGTTAAAAAAATCATACTTTTCTTTCCTTAGTAGCTAGGATTTTCATTGCTAAAAGAAAACAAACGACTGTTTATCATTTAGATTGCATATTTAAGAATTGTACATCTACATCACATGGTGAACCTTGAAAGGCAAACTTCTTAAGAAAGATCAACTATAAAATAAACCTCAATGAACATAACAATGCTTTGGAACCTAACGCACAACATCTAGAAGTCTAGGCTAGAGACGTATTCTGGCATCGTAACCCTAGTAACTATTGTTTTCATCGTAGGTTAGGTGATTCCTCCTCTTCGATATGACATGTGCCAGTACGGACTTGTGCTCCCACGTACTGTCGAGTATATATTGGGAGACCAAAATAGGCTGATATCCTTTATCCTTAGGAAGCCATGTCTGCCGCCCTATCGATCGCAATGCATCGAACACAACATTCAGGAAGATTGACTGCCATATGTAAAGTCCTCGGTAATTTCTTTTTAATTTACCACCGAGGTGTATATTGCAATTTTGCGATTAGTTTGGTAATTCCTCTGTCTAGATTGCCAGAGTAGTCATTTTCATTCCTTTTCAACTCCTTAAAAGAAAAGGTCCATCTGATCACTTGTCGCTTCAGGCTCATTAAAAATCGAAGGTGACTAGAGTCATCTTTAGGTTTTTCTCGACTCTTAAAAATTGAATTAACAAGTTGTGTCAAAGCATCATAAAATTCATTTAATTCGAAATAACATTTTCCCCTTTTAATTTTGAGTTGATCAAGTAATCTGCAATCGTGGAAGAAAGTTAATCGAAACTCCATCGTTCATGTAGACTAAAAAGTCAACCATCTTTGAATCTGGAAACGAAACCATTTTGGGCCAAACGATCTCGTTTAACTGGGTCAAAATCTCCTGGTTTATTTGAAACTTTTGTTTCAACATCATAAGAGACTCCTGTTACTCCAATTATTTTTGGTACCCCTGCCTCTACAGAAGAAATTTGGTAGTTACAAGAGGAAATTAGAACTAATCTTAGTGTAACAGTAAACACTTCTATTCCTAAATGAGCTCCATCTATGGCTGATTGGGAAAGTGTCACCCCTCCAGTATCTGTCGCTGCAGTGTCTATACCTTCTTCAGCACCGAAATATTTTAAGGACCTGACGGTCTACCTCTTCCACCTGGACTGATCGCTATAGAAGATATTGTTGAGGATCTTCCACCTAGTACCCCATTGTGTTTTGGAACTGGGATCCACCTATATCCTTCTACCATAGAAGTTAGTTCTTTTGATCACCCTTCATCATGAGTTCCTGTCGAATCGCTAGGAAATCTTTTGGATAGACTCAATATGTTTTAACAACCATCGACATCTAGGACTGTGTTATCTAATACAGTAACAATAGAACCTCCTGTCGCTACTCCGACAATTTTCGCTAGTATACCATCTATCCCAACTAGTTTTCAACCAATAGATGGAGTCCACCCAGGGACTGTTTCAATAGCATGGTCTATTCATATTTGTTCATCCAGAATCTTATATGGAATTTCTTATGTTCAGACTCAGAAAATTGATCCTTCACATCAGTATCAATTTGGGCAGTCTAGTCTCCAAAGACCAATTTACCCTTTGAACACTTGATTGCCACCATATGGGGGGCAGTGAGCCTTTTCATTGTTCTCTCTGGGAGAGCAACCATATGAGAGTTCACAACAAAATTCGGGTCAAGCTGGAATTGCATCTAGTGGTTGGGTACCAATACTTCCTTAATAGCCAAGAGTTGTATATTCAATGCAACCAAATCAACCTGTGTCAAACATTCCCACTACACTGGCTATTCTGATGGTGTTGCAAGTACAAGCCTCTGCTTGTTGTATGTCAACCTCAAGTCTCTCAGGTCGTAATACAACAACATCTTGTCTCCATGACTCAATCACAATAACAGATTAGTGGCTCCTTAATTGAAGCGACTCAGGCTCGAACGGGTACTATCACCCCTCATCTTGGTCAAACATCTAGTATTGGACAGTAACAAATGGTCCAACAACCATGGCTAGTACAATATCAACAACCACATTTCCAGCAAGCTTGCCGAGGACCTGAGCAACAAAGCTTTGCCGGTAATGGGTAGCCATATATTCAAAACGGTTACCAACAATCATATTATAATGGTTATGCCCATCAACCTTATCAAAGTTATCAGGATCAAATACATTACACTGGTATGCAAAGACCCACTGCTTAGGCAATCCCATCTTATCCTGGGTATGCTTCGCCAAACCTGAATCAACAGTTGCCTTTCGTAGCAACTTTAGAATTACCAAATCTGAATCGGCTAATAAATGATCCAATTTCTTACGTCCCTTGGTGGCCAATGATTCCTCATAAACTTCTGTCAGATATTCCTAAATTTAATGGAAATCTAAGTGAAGATCCATCGAATCATGTAATGACCTTTCATTTGTGGTGTTCTTCCAACACCCTCAATGATGATTCGATTAGGCTTTGCCTTTTTTAGCGAACGTTAACTGGTATGACAGTGAAATGGTACATCAAATTGCTTAGAGCTTCATTCGATAACTTCAGTACCCTTGCCACCACCTTTTTAACCCATTTTTAGTTACCTATAAGGTATGAAACAGGAACAGAGCTCCTTACCACTTTTAAACAGACAACAGCCACTCACATATCTGATCATATTGATGAGTGGTGACATCGTCGTCGAATGGTAAAGACACATGTTCCTGATCAGCTTCTAGCTGAATGATTTATTAAGTCATTATTACCTTCTATTACAGAAGATGTGGCCAAGGGAGGAGTTGTCACCGAAGAGCAAGTCATTGCTCATGCACAATATCTAGACTTGATCTATACTCAGTCTAGCACACTCTATGACAAAATTCCTGATGCTCCTAGACCAAAATTTTCCATTCCTCCCCCTCCTAAATCAAAAGGGACTCTCATGCCAGTGATGGCATGATTGGCACCTCAAGTACATAAACCACAAAGGCCCCATCTGGTAAGGCCCTTGCAGTTTCCAATAAAAAATCGAATGACAAACTTCCTACCTCAGAGGTTAATGCCATGTTGTCTAACAAAGGCAAAGAACTGAAGCAACCAGGAGGCAAGAAGAAAGGGAAAAACAAAAAGAAGAAATAGGAAGATCCAACTCCTGAAAAATATTCTAAAAACCCTACTGGGTGAAAGAAACCTAGTTAGCAATGTCTCACATGCAATGAGGACCATAGGATGAAAGAATGTCCACATCGAGCTGAGGTAAAGAAGCTCTCTAAGAATTCAAATACCTTGGCAGTACTGACTAATCTGTTTCCAAACCTAGAAACCAATCTGGTTGCTATCAATAATGCTTCCCCATCCGAAGTGCTTATGTTGTCCATTTCAAAATAGCAAAATGATGCTTTGATATCAACAAGGAATAAAGATTATGGGAATCCACAAATGTCAAACAACAAGGCTACAGATCAACCTAGTAGTTCAACAACAACTTCATTCGAAGCTATGCCACCCATCATTCCTGAGCTAACAATAAAGCCACCAAAGGGAGTAGTACACAAATCGACATTTAATCCTAGTGCTCGAGCTGCACAGAATTATAATATAGTAGAGTATCTAGCCCAATGACCATCCGCTATGTCGACACTTGAATTACTACAAAATTGTTCCTCCCAAAAGCAGGCTCTATTATCAGCAATAGGTGGGATTGACACAACAGATTCTAATCTTGTGGCCCTTAATCACAAAGGATATGAACCTCAATTACTGGCTCATCTCGTTTTCCTCGTACAAGCAAAAGCCCTCAACAAAACTGTTCATCGAAAAATCATTGATGATGGGGCATCTACCTGCATTATGTCAATGAGTTGCTTGAAAACGTTAGGCTCACCACCTTTGTCAAGATCATCAATGACATTAAAAGCATTCGATGGATGACGTGCATGCCATACAGGATTCTAAGTAACTTGCAAGTTGAATTGGGGGACAAGATAGTAGAAATTGATGTCGAAGTTATCGATGGCAACCTCAATTACAATATTCTACTGGGAAGGCCCTGGATTTATGCTATGGCTGCTGTTGTGTCAACATATTTTAGAAAGATTGCATTTCCCTTCCAAGGTCGAATTACAATCGTTGACCAACAAACCTTTCTCCCCAATAGTTCACAAGTTACGGGAAGCATTCCAATGATCCATGGAAGCTCCCAATTTCTTCAAAATGTTAGAGTAGGCCTCCTAAAAGACCCTGCCTTAATGGATACCTTTTCCCTACTGCCTCCGAGTAATCTAGCGGAAGTGGCCATGGTGGAAACTTGTAATATGGTATCTTCTATATATGAAAAGATTAAGAAGATTTCCGAACATTTTGTTAGCGTGGATCATTGCTAGGTATTGTTGTTACCAGGAATAGTGTCCACTTAGAGCTACTATTCCCACTAAGACTGGTAGCTATCTTAGAAACAAACAAGTTAAAACTACTTTCATTTTCCTTTATAAAAAATAGACAAGAGGGGAAGAAAGGACCAATCTTTGTCTTGCGCTTGGTTCCTTGCTCGGCTCCTCTCCTTCTCGATAGATATTTGCCACTCCTTCTTTGCCTACACAGCTTCAGAGAGTACCTGTGGAATCAAAGCAACATAATACTATCGAAGAACATAAATCTATCTTCATAAATAACACAGGGCTAGATATGTATTAACCACACAAATGCATATACAATCAAACATACAAGAATGTGGAGGAAAACTTGAATAGCTTTATTAATATCAAGAATAGCAAGAGGATTACAACCAATTTTTCTGACCCAGCATCATCCTCCAGCAAGAAAGCTCTTCTTCACCTCAAGTAAAGCTTAGATCACCCAACACTATGAAGTTTCTCCAGAAAACCAACAACACTTCTCTACAAGATACAAGATTCCAGCCTCCGGATCTCTGTGATGAGGGATCCATATATAGATGATTGTAGGGGGGTGAGTCAGCTTCTGGGGTTTTGATTATTGTCCTCTCTCTGATATTTCTTGATTCCACTTGGAGATTGATGATCTCTTACTCATCCCTGGTCGAAAATAGAGAGGCAAGTGTCAGAGAGGAAGCTCCTGGAAGATTCTATGATCTTCCACCTCGCAAACTGTCTCTGCGATTTGTCCATTCTTGCCCATCGCACCCTACAGAGGGGCCATCCAGTATGCATTGCACCCTTTACATTAGGAAGGTGATATGCATCGCACCCTCTGCACTGGGCATTCAATATGGTCCAGTTTTGACTATTTCTGAGCAATTTTTTGTGGAGAACTTCTGGGATAAGATGTAATCAGCTGATCTTGTTCCTTTAGGTAGTGAAGCAACAGTTTTAGGGACTTAGGAGCCCTCATTTTATGGACATTTATGATTGGGGTTGTAGTGCCCAAAAATGTCTATAACAGTTGCCCCCTAAAGCATGAGGTCGTTAA
>APFE030918092.1:25513-52092 GCA_000404065.3 Pinus taeda
GAGATCGAGGGTTCACCTTTCTCTTGGATGGCTAGATGCGCGTGCCTGGTATCAGTGGATTACTCTTTTGAGTAGATCTTATTATTTGTGTTCTTCTCATGTTTCGGGGACGAAACATGCTAAGGGGGGTGGAATGTTATGTACCTAGGGGGGGTAATATTGGGTACCGAGGGAGGTACCCAAGGTAATAATGTAATAATGGGATGGGCCATAGTAATAAATAAGGTGGTTAACCCATGTCATGTAATGGACCACAAGTAGTTAATAATAATGTAAGGGGCCCATGGTATTAGTTGATGGTATGAGGAAACCATGGTAATGATGCATGGTATTGTATGTATGAGGCCTATATAGAGGCTAGAGACTCCACATGGAGAGATATGAAGAGAAGTATTCTTGTATGAATAGGTTGTGGAGTGTTCTCCTTCCTTAAGGAGTGAATGTACGGTGTTGCCCTACCATAAGGGTTTGATCAATAAAGAATCATTTCTATTTTATTTCTGGGTTTATTTGCATTGTCTTATATTTTCATATCAGATCTATAATATTCTTGGGTTAGATCTACAACACCTTCCAATTCTAAGGAACCAACCCCAAGGGCTCCAACCCTCTACTATATATTTTCTAGATATGTTTAGTAGTTATTCTCTACTCCCAACATCTTCTTCACTGAATTCTGTCTATCTACACCTTCACTGCTACATCAATGACAACCTGTCTTCATATGAAGGAGTTTTCACAACTCTTCATATTTCCCTAACAGAGTCTGCAAAGTTATCTCATGATGATTTCAAAGAGGCATCATGATCTCCAATAATGTTTCCAAGATTTGTTGAAGCTTTCCAACAAGATATATGCGCTAAGCCTCAATGTATGCACAAAAGTAATTCTCTGTTTTCAAGCCTCTATTCTCTACTTTTATAGTAACTATTTCAAGCATGACTACTTCTCACTATTCTTGCTATTGCGATCTCTTACTTCCATCTCCAGACTCATAAACGCTTCAATGCTGGTGCTGGCTACTTCTCCCTTCAAATGATGTCAGATGAAACTTTATTTTTCCCCTTCACAGAATTGTTCTTCAGGTTGCTTTATGTACTTCATTAATTCATCACAAATCCGATCCTTTTAAAGATTAACCCAATCAACAAAATTGCTTCATCTTGCGGCTTCCTCATATCTTGCTAGACCTTCAGCTTCCTTCTGTCCTGTTGGACCTTTGGCTTCCTTCTGTCCTGCTAGACCTTCGGCTTCATTCTATCTTGCTGGACCTACAGCTTGCTTCTATCCTACTACTTACTTCTCTCTCACTCGATCTTCAACTTTTTTTGTACCTTCATCATCTGCCAAACCTTTAGCTTCTTGACCTTTTGACTTCTTCTTTCATTCACTTAACCTTCCGGCTTCCTCTATTCCTTCAAGTTCACAAGTTGTGAAGTGTTACCTCTTCTCTGTGATAGATGCCTGAGATACGTTACCCTTATGGAGGTCCCACATGCCACGTCATCACCTTTAATCACAATCACAACTTCCGGAAATCTTCTCATAACATAACCGATCCCCTATGGTTGACAGAGCGGATGAGATATGATCTTAAGTAGTTGTTAATAAACCCGTCGGGTCCACAACCTTATCGCAATCAACAGTTTACAGGATTTCAACTGGCACATGGATTAAA
This sequence comes from Pinus taeda, assembly GCA_000404065.3. Lineage (NCBI taxonomy): Eukaryota > Viridiplantae > Streptophyta > Pinopsida > Pinales > Pinaceae > Pinus > Pinus taeda. The sequence continues at coordinate 27,192 of APFE030918092.1, forward strand.
AATGGCCTTAACCCTTATAGTTGACTGTAATCTAAGGGTTGACTATGAGATCAACGACTAAGATTAAGTGCGGGACTTCAGCCACGATCAAGAAAGTCCGTACTTTCCTACCCTCACTCTTCCGATAGTTGTTGCTCCTATGACTTCTCTTCACTCTTCCACTCTTCTAATAGTTTTCTTCTTTACTCCTCTGTTATCATTGTTGCTCTTTGTTCTTTCGATAACACTTACCCTTAAGCATATTAAATAACCTGCTTCTCTTGCTACGATGACTTGTTTCTTTGATTTCTTTCGATAAACTCTTCATCTTACTTATGAGCTTCTGGCTCATGTTTCTTTACAGGATCTACTACGTCATTTGTTGTGTAATTGCTGATCAATTGACCCCCCGCGCCAGTTGCTATTAAATTAATGTTCAATTGCTATTCAAACTTTTTTTCAATTATGTTCAATTGACCTCCTACGTCATTTTTTGTTCAATTGCTGTTCAATTGACCTCCTACATCATTTGCTATTCAATTGACCTCTAGTTGTTCAATCCACTTAGGTCCTCCATCTCATCATATCATCATATATCAAACTTTCATCACTATGAGCATTATGATCAATGGCATCCATGGGAAATCATGTATCAAATAATTTTCCATCTCAAACACTTCTATATTGACATCAATGACAACCTAGATTAACAATCTCCCCCTTTGTCATTGATGGAAATATTCTTCTTCTCTCCCCTTTTGACATCAATGGCAAAGGAGTGCACAAGGACTCCCCCTATCAAAATGCTTATATTCTTTATGAATAATATATTTTTATGGGTATGTTACTCTCCCTGTCGTGATGCTCTTCTTTTTACTCAAGATAGAAGGATTGTTGCCTCATCATCAACTAGCACATTATCCCCTCTTCATGTCTCAGAACTTCTTCATAATGATTTCAACAATGCTTAAAAATGCTCCATTTCAATGCTTCCAAATAGGCTCCAAATAGCCATACACCAAATGTTCATGTCCAAAATTTTATGCTTATGCAATCAGAATTTTGTTGTCTTCACGGTCAGAATTAAGGAGTCTTTATAGTCTGAATCAGGAGAATATGCCACTGGAATTGTGATTCTCACTATCTTTCTTCAAATCAGGATTCCTTTGTATCTCTGTGCTTCTCCTTAAGTTACTGAGCTATATTCAACTGCACAACATTCTCCTTTCTATAGTCCTTTTGATGAGCCATCTTTTCCTTGTGTTCTTGTAAAATTCTCTACAAGTTGTCTCCACTAGCAGATTTTGATATCCAATCTGTTACTGTCTTTTGAATTCTTTTACGGGTTGACAGATTTTTGCAATGCTTCAATTATGCTAGATTCTTCCAACTTCTCTTGCTTCAAGTTCCATTCCCATATTTGTTTTTTTGTTTGAAGGTTGCCTCTATTACTATCCTTGATTTATCTGTTCTCACATTATATCCCTAAGTCAATACATTCCACTTTTGTAATACCAACAACATAGTTATTTGCCCTATTTCTCTAGCATTGGATGGCCTTCTCTGCTACTCCAATTTCTGCCTAGTGATCAAGTGGAAAACATCTTCAACAATAGTCCAAAGAATGGTTACAAGATCATGTTTTTCAATCTAGTGCTCCTGAGAAATGATCTTTATCAAAGGATGATTGTTAATAAAGCTCAACAAGGATTTCATAAGGACCCTTTCATGAATAGCTTCTGCAATAATGATCAAGAATCACAAGCTCCCCCTAATTGTATGCATGGTCTCTTTTTGGAAAAATCCCATCATCAAACTCTTGAAATATCAAGAATATCTTCATCAAGTCAACAACATGTGTTGTTGGCTGGAGGGTTCAAGAGATTTTCAGATTGTATTTGCTTTCTTCTCCATACTTGTGTAACTTTCTTTTCTGGCATGGTTCTAGCTTGAGAATGTGCCCAAATCAAGTTACAATTATGTGCCATATGACCAATGTTATGACACTTGAAGCATTCTATGTTGTTCATGAATAAGAATTCATGACTTCTTCTTGCGAAATTGCTTCTCAGAGATTGACGGGGATCATTATAAGCCCCACAATGTTTTTCCATGTGTCCAAAGTTTGTAAAAGAATAACAATAACCAAGAAATAAACTTTGGTACCTTGGAGATGAAGATTTCCTTGATGTACTTCTGAAGCCTTTTTTCCTTGATATCCTTAGATGATAATTATTCCTTCTCGCATCCTTGATAACATTTGCATTTCTTCTTGGAACAGGACTTCCTTCATTATCACCTTGACTCTTATCTTTACCTTTGCTGAAACTAGGAGCATCAACATTTCTTTCTGACTTCCTCATATCCTTGTTGTTTGAAGCATTAGCATTCTTGCTTAAGGATTCACTTGCATACCCAAGACCTAATTTATGGACATCTTTGATGGTTGAGCATGTCATCCAAGACTTGAGATCTCTTCAAGTTTTTCTCCATCCCTTCAATCTTTTTCCTGAGGGAGACAATCTCTTCTTCCAATTTTTCGCAATCATTATTCTTCTTAGCTAGTTGTTTCTCAAACTCTTCCTTAATACGTATTGCTTCATTTTCTTTTAATTTAAGGGAGATGATATCTTACTTCAATTTGAATATTTCTTCATTTTCCTTTGCTAGACTACTCTCCATTTCTTCCTCGATCCTTGTAGCTTTACATGTTTCGGCCTTGAGAAGGTTGATGTTAGATTTTAATTTGACGATTTCTCCATCATTTGCTTTTAGTTGACATATCATGGTGTTTCTCTCCTTTTATGCTTCATCAACCCATCCTTCTATGATTTCCAATGCTTCCATTGTCCTCTTAGCTCCTGGTGCTAACTTTCTTGCTTCTTATAGTTGAGATTTGAGATAGGAGACCTCTACCTTGTACTGACCAATCTCTTCTTCAAGTTTGTTCAAGCTCTTGTGCCTTTGTTCAAGTTGACTTGACTAGGTATATTTCCATTTATTTTCTTTATCCAATTGATTTGTCATGGATATGACTTCTTCATGATGCTTTCTTTTGCTTTGATGAAATTCCTTCTTAAGCTTGGCAGGCTCTTCATCCCTTTCTTGTACTTGAAGCTTGACAAGGTCAACTTTCTTTCTTGTTTGGCCTTGGTCACTAGATAGTGCTTTCTTAATAAGTTCCTTGTTTTCCTTTTTCAAATTGATAATCTCTTCCATGGAAGCCATAAGTTTAGTGAGGAGATATTCTACAAAGTCTTTTTCATTCTCTTGTTTTTCTAGGTCTTCTTTAGCCTTGATGTCATCAATCTTATCTTTAGCTTCCTCTTTTCATGGAATTAGTCGAAGATGCCCCTTAATGTGGCACCACTAAGATTATATAAAGAGGATAGATTTAATGTACCATATGAACCAGGAAGCAGCTTAATGAGAAATATGATAGTGGGGATTATGGCATTGAATACTCTCTCATGGAACTAAAACAACATTTAGAACTAAAGAAAGGATTAACGAAGTGCTTGCTCGAAACATGTGATTTGATGTAAGGAGCCTAGGTAGCTAGAAATGTTCCATATCAGTCATGATCCACTTTCCATATTATTAAAATTATATGTGTGGTGAATATGATATTGGAGTTTACTCACACCAATCTTCAGAAACCCTAATATTGCACCATTGTAGATTATGATTTTGTCATGCTGACATTCTTTGAGCTATCATTCATGAGTTGAATGCTTTTAGATATGTTGGCCTACTAAAGCAAAAGAAAATAAAAGAGCTAGCATAAGTAACACTAAAGAGGCAACGTTATGCCACAAATATTCAATTCATGTTGAAAATGGGTGCAATTCATTTTAAGGCACACATGAATGATGGCACACACCCCACCGGGTTTCTCTTGACAATTAAGAGGGGACCACTAGATCAAAAGGAATAAATATTTTGTTGATTGATATACATGGCATATCAATGTGTAAATCTATTGTGATGGCACCATTACCGGTCATGAGAGTGTCAATAGAATGAAAGCCATGTTGCTACACACAAAAAGCCAACGAATTAAAAAACCTTCAACTACGTGACGACAAATTGACCATCACATGCAATGATTGTTATGGAACTGAGCATTATAAACATGCCCATGTAGAACTTGAATTCAAGTTCTCACCGAATGATATTGAGTCACACATATGTAGAAGGGATAAGGGGAATTGAGCATTGATAATTCTTCCCGATCTGAATAAAGCAAGGGAAATATTTGGTAAGAGTCCTTAGAACTCCGATGTCATAACTACTCACATAAATGATTTCTCATGTCCATACAACACAGTCCATCAGTGAAATCACATCATGTGAAGATCACAGTATGTCGAGACTTCAACCACCTAGAATCACTTAGCAGAAACAACACTGTGCCTGAGATCCTTAAGGGAGAAAGAAGAAAATGTTTCAACACTCTTTCAATGTTTCCAAAGTTGCTGGCAAGATCCTAGTCACACAAGAATGAAATCATGCACTTCATCTCAAACCATCTTCCTAGATCAGGATCATTTAGATATGGCACATCGACTAGACGAAGCTCAAAAGTGAAGTATTTTTCTCTCACCAGTCACTAAGTCACACTCTGCGCTCTCGTGGATGAAACCAGGGGTGTGAAATTTTCTCAAAATTGGATTGTGTGACTAATGGTGGCTAAGTCACACTCAAAGACCTCACACATGCATCTACGAGGTGTGACCTAGACTGTTGTAAAACCGTGCCACCTCCATGATTCACGACCTCATTCAGGTCACAAAGTCACAGTTAAGAACCTGGAAGAGTGACTTGGAGATGCGAACTATCTATATTAGGACTTTGAAATCTTCCTCCAAGTCTTCAGGTTGCAGGATCACGTTTGAGAAGAGACAAATTCCTATGCTCCCTATCTCCCATGTATGTACACGAACTCTATGATCTTTCTCCAAGTCACCAAGTCACAAGAACATGCTTGGAAAGAGCAGTGTTTAATGCTTCAAGATCCAAGGTCATTTTAAATAAGACTAAAACATTTCACAAAGTCATTGATGATGGAGGTCGCATCCCACACCTGTAAACTGCACCCAGGAAAATGTGACCTATAGAATGCTTCGATTATGTGACTAGTCCTAGAGTCACATGGAAGAGCATTTGAAGCAAACCCCAGGATGCGACTTGAACCTAGGTGTCACTAATGCGACCTCCTTTTTTCAATGTGTCTAATGCATAAAAGGGCGCAAGCTAACAGGGTGAAATGGGTAGTCTAGTTGTTACCATGACATTGCAAGGCATGAAATTAATGTTGCAATGGTTACCAAGATATTATCGCAGTAACTGTATCTAAAAGAGATGTATTATTCATGAGGGTCTAAATATCTAAACAAGGACATGGAATGTATTATTGCTACCCAAAATTCGCTCGTGTTGAACATATTATGATTTGACTAAGTAGCACGCTTGGGAGGTTCATTTCACTAATACAAAAGCCTCAGTGATCAAATTATCACATACAAGCACACTGAATATACACTAAAAACTATGGGCCATTTTAGGTGCTATGATTGTTGACATTTCAAAAACATGAAGCTGCATTCAATGCCTATTCTGTCGATGAAAGGTTAGAGCAGCAACCCAAATAGAAAGAGGGAACCTCTCATAGTGGTAGAGAATGAGCCTCAAAGTTGGAGGATGATGATTGGGAACCTTGCAAGACTTGACAAAACCACTTTCCCTAATAACACCATATGGCATGAGAAAGCATAGTGTGACCTCGATGAAGGAAGTTGGGGTTTGTTACATAGTATTTTGGAAAACCTCCTGCACTTCCCTGTGACATACACCGAAGTGCCTGAAACATGACCATTATGTAGTGTACTCATTCATATATGCAGCTCAGATCCTTCCCAAGTCATTTATTGTAAAATTCCTTGAGATTTCCCTGGAAGAAATAGCTCTAAAACCCTAATTTGAACATCATAACACTTATAAGACTCAAAATAGTGATGATCGCCTGTTGCACCAAATTAACCCGTGATGGCATCATTATATTCCCTTGTATACCCACGATGATCCCAAAAAGGAAACTTTCCTTAAGAGGATGTGATGATTCGTGATCTGAAAGCTTCCAGAGTGGCGAGCTGGAGGTTGTTTGGCATATATGAGGTCAAATTCTCCTAACTTGGCCTCTTGGTCTTATCCCTATGAGATACCTCCTTAATATGAGGGCCTAATCCTATCTTTGGAGATGTCCTAACTCCCTTTCCCAACCTATATATTCATCCTCTCCCATTCCCAAATGGTTATGCCTCTTTTCACCCTTATGCTAAGATTGTGCCTATATGCTATTCATTTGGCTTGGAAAAGGAGTGCTTGGAGGGCTTAGCTTGGACTTGGATATTCATTCAAGGAGAGCCTATCAACATCAAGGCTTGGTTGTATGCTTACCCTTATTTTCTATTAATATACAACTTCTGGTTCATTTTCCCTAAATGTGTATGCTCATGTATCATTTAGCTTAACATTCCTTAATCAGTTAAGTAGGTTTCTTTTGAATATGATATTTGTATTTGCATGCCTTGTTGTGTCTTGATCTCTTGTGCAAGTGCATAAATGCTAAGAGCATAAAGAACAAGCCCGTGGTGCAAGTGATTCAAGGTCTTCAACAAAGGAGAACAAGATACCATTAGAATGAGGTAGGCCATATTCTTTGTCTCTCTTTTCAATTGCAACTTAGGAAACTATCTAGTAGATTATCACTTTGGTTGCTAGACCCACACATTGGGCTAGAGGGATTGTCTTTGTCCACAGAGAGGATTTACCTAGACAAAAAAATGGTGACTCCATTGGGAAGCCTATGATCCTTTCCATCCAATCCTTCACCTCATTTTTGTGATGAGTTTGACCAACCATCCAATCCCATACTTGTTTGTTTGTATGTAACTATTTTCACTTCCTGGTAATTGCTTGAAGGTTCTTGATTTGTGTTACTCTTGAAAAAATTTTGTTTTTTCTTTATCTTTCTCCACCATCACATTTTTAGCCCTCATAATCATGATGACATCATATCTATGTTTATTACAGTAGTGATGATCACTACTTTTCCTTAAACAAGTACGATGATAATAGAGGTTAAAGAAAATTAGGGTTTATCTTCCTATTTTCAGGTTTTTTCCTTCTGTCAATGGCTTACCAATGTGATTTTAGTGTCTTTTTCTTGCTTGACATGTTACTTTGATTACAATTGCCTCTTGATCAGGTTTAAATGTGTTTGGAGCTTGGTCTCCCTTCTAGGGTTTTAGGTCTTCTAGGTCATCCTTTGTTCACTCATTGATCTTCTCCTCAGTGGTCAATTTCCCTTATTCAAAGAGTCTTTTTTTTTTTGGAAGTCTTTTGCGAATTACTTTTGGTTTTTGGGTGTTAAGTTGTTTTCATTAGTGTCAAATTGAGTATATTCTTTGAAATTCACTTTAGTTCCCTTTGGCAAGCAATAGATTACAAAATTGTTTGTGTTGATTGAATTGAGAGGAAAGATTTTCTCTGAATTTTGTGTTTCGAAAAATGAAAGCGTAAGTGTTTGTCTTTTAAGTAGTTTTCAAAGCATTTGTTGCATTCAAAATCATTAATGTGAGAGATTTTCATGATTATTGAAGTTGTTTGCATTTTCTTTTTCTTTTTGCACTAGATTACATTGATTGCATTAATGTGAAAAGGATATTGTCATTATACCTTAGATATTTCACTTTAAGGTTTTGTGTTGGCATTGCATTTGTTTATGATATGAAAGATTAGATTTCATGTTTTGCATTTAGTACTTGAAAATTTTCATTGATGCATTGTTGCTTGTTTGATGCATGATTTGGGTGTTTCTCTTCCCTAAATAGGTAGTTTTCATCGAATGAAAGGATTTCAATTTCATCATTTAGCTACATTTTAGGAACAGGTGACATTGTTAAGGCCTTGAAATCGAAACATTATTTCAAGATTAACTTTAAAATCTATCAATTAACCTAAGGAGAATTTGAAACATCAATGTTCATACTTAGTGGTATAGGCTAGAGACGTGTTCCAACATCTATAAAACTTAGCATCTGTCATTCTCTCTTGCATTAGATAGTGCTAGCATAGACTTTTGCTCCTCGTACCATCAAGTATAAAATGGGATACCCTCATAGGATGCAAACCTTTATCCATAGGAAGCCGATTCTGTGGCCCTGTAAATGTGATACACTGAACATAGCATTCAAGGATAGTGTCTGCACATATGTCAAGTCCTTGGTAAATTTATTTGTGGAGGTGTATATTACAGTTCATGGTTACTTGGTACTCATTTTTTCCTAGAGTTACTTGAGTGGTCATTTCGATGTTTTCTAACCCCTTAAATTTGAAGAGATCATCGAGCACTTGTCATTTCAAGATCGCTAAACTATTTAAAGTGACTAGAGTCACCTTTTCATCCTTTTCTCATCTCATGAAAGATATAAAGGAAATTTTTTTGTTTCTAAAATTAACTGCCCACGATGAACATGTCGAACACAAGAAGTTGCTTCTTGGACTAATATCAATTAATTTCTTGTTAATTCAAGATTGTTAATTAGCCATCAATGAATCTCCTTTCCTTTTCAGCTCTTAAGAGGAAGTCATCGTGGCTGAACTGTAGGTTTTAACCCCGTACAGAAATTACCTGCATACGAATTCTAAATCACAGGAAAAATAAAAATGTGAGAGCATAACACATAAAACATGTATACACAGAGATTTCCCACTGGATCCCAAAACCGGGACTACCAGCTTGATTTTTCATTATATTCCTTTCAATGTTACAATACATTATTTGATACATGCCAAAGCATTCCAAAACCATGGACCAAAAACCATCGCGTCCAAAAAACATGTGTGAAAATCATGCACAAAACCATAGGTGGGTCTGCCCAACCTAACATAGGGTCCAAAACCAAAATTTTCTAGGGCACTGCCCCGGACCCCATAAAGTGGGGTTACGGGTACCCTTCAAACCCCCTATTAACTATGTGGAAAGAATATAACACAACCCAACATGAACCATTGATTTCATCTCATAGTTCCCCTTCATTGTCTAATACTGAAGGGTCCTTCCAAGGAGTTCATCCAGAGCTTCCTCAGTCACTTGATGATCAAGCTTCTGAACTTAGGATTATTCCAAGTATCCAACCCTTGTCTTATCATCCACCTCTTTCAGATTCTTGGTCACCTCGAGAATCTAATCCTGAGACTCCAGACAATCCTATACAAACCGTTGAGAGTCCACAGACCTTTAAGAGTCCACATAGGCTTGTTATTCATCCACCGAATCTATTATTTCATTCTATTGTGATATCCCCTCAGTGTCCTTATAGTCCTTACGATCGGCCTGGTATTCCTTTGGATTTATCTCCTTACACATCTTAGATTCCTTGTCACCAGTTATTTCCATCTATGGAGTCATAAGGTGAAATCCCGACCTATTCTTTGGGTCATTCAGAAGTTTTCGTGACTCATACTCCGCATATCAATGATGAACAAGGGTATGAATTTCCTCCAGAGGGCTTTCCTTTTACAGGAAGAGTCCCATTTCTCACCCTTCCTGAAACTAGTGGAACCATGTTTCCACATGGTTATATGACCTTAGCTCAGTTAGTTTCAGGTACTCCTAGTGTGTCGTCCCTATATCAAAATCCCACTTGGTCTTCAAATGATATGCCTACATCCGATCCGTTCATTCCAAGCACGACCTCTCAAACTTTTGTACAAATTGTTGTCACATCAATTCTTGTTCAAACTACAATTCCATCGCAACCTATATCATCATTTCAACCTACTCTTCTAGTACAACTTCCTGTTTCAGGTCATGTTTCAATTAGTTCTTCTACCCCTTCATCAAGTGGACAGAACATGCCACCACCTGATGGGGGGAAGCTGAATATTCCTCTTGTATCAGGTGAGACCACTTTGAGTGGATTACAAACTAACATGGTTGGAATTAATAAAACTTATTCTGGAATTATTCCTAATCTGGTTGAGCCATCCAGGTTGGGTAACATCCAGTATCAACAACCTTATATGGCTCAAATTCCGCTCTAATAGGCTTATGTCCCATATGGTTTGCAAGCCTTGGTCAATTCGTCATACATTCCGTAAGGAGGAGCTTTTGTACAGTTTGTTCAATCCGCTATTCCTGGTGGATATGATCAGATTCAATTTGGAAATTACCAATACCTGCAGGTTATACCCTAAGGAACTATCCAATTTCCCTTACAGTAGCAAGGACAACCTTTGCAGCAACAAGGGCAACCATTGGAGCAACAAGGGAAACCATTGCAACAACAAGGGCAACCATTGCAGCAACAAGGGAAAGCATTGCAGCAATTAGGGAAACTATTATAGTAGCAAGGGAAACCTTTGCCACAATCTCAGCAGCGTTTGTAGCAGCAACCTCAGTTTATTCAACAGCTTTGTACTTGCAAACCCAACCTTTGTAGCAGCAAGGTCAACCTTTACACTAGCAAATCCAGCCTTTGCAGCAACAAGGTCAACCTCTATAGCAACAATCTTTGTATGCATATCAATAAGGTCAGCCCTTGCAAGCACAAGATTAGCCCCTGTAACAGCAAGGCCCATCTATTCAGGTTTAGGGTCAACAAGGTCAACAAACTTACAATCCATATGTATCGTATAATGCTTATCAACGGCCTATGATAGGTCAATATCAAACCTACCCTAGACATCATCCACCTTATGGTCAAGGTAACCCTCAATGGGGGAAAAATCAAATCCCTTATGGACAAAATCCTCCACTATGGGGACAAAATCCTTACCAACAAGGTTGGAACCCACAGTTTGGGTCTCCTCAAAGGCCCTACATGCCATTAAATATGCAATTGTCTTTCTTGGATACGCTGGAACTGCTTGACATCTCGAGGCTCACAAATGATCCTATTCTTCATTCACCTTACTGGCCTCCAGTTCCAACTAAAATTCCAAGAGATTTCCCTAAATTCAAAGGAAAGTCTAAAGAGGACCTGCAAGCCCATGTGATGACATATCACCTATGGTGCTCTTTGAATTCATATGTTGACAGTTCTATCTGTCTTCACCTTTTTCAAAGAACCTTAATAGGTGTTTCCACAAAATGGTATATCGAGTTGCCTCAATCTACGTATGTTCACTTTAACTCTCTAGCTATGGCCTTCCTCACTCACTTCCAATTGCCAGTTCAGTATGAAACTAGCATTCATTTGCTCACATCCCTTAAGCAAGATAATGTGACCTACATTTCTGATCATATCCATGAATGAAGATGTCAGCGTTGCCTCATCAAATTCGAGATTTTTGATGACTTGTTATTGATTGAATGGTTCAAAAAATCATTCATTAACAAGATTGTTAAGGATATAACTATGGGTGGATGTGTTATTGAAGAACAAGTTATTTCCCATGCTCAGTATCTAGACTTAGTCTATTCACAATCTGGCACATTATATGAGATGTTTCCTAATGCTCCAAGACAATCTTCAGAGTTGTCAACCTTAAAGTCTCCCAATGTCCCACTTTTTCATTGTGTAATTGGTTATGTGTCTCATAATTCAAGAAAGGATTCCTCGAAGCAGAAATCTATTTCAAACACTCGTTCCAATAATCCTTCGAAAAATTCATCAAATCCTCGTAAAACCTCCGAGGTACATGTTGTTTAGTCTATCACAATAGATAAGGCCTCCAATGGTAAGAAAAAGGGTAAAGGCAAAGCCAAAACTGATACCCAGAAACAAGATCCACCTAAATTGTTTGTTGATGATGCTTCTAAGAGAAATCCGAAATATCCTTGCCTCATCTGTGAGGAAGATCATTACACCAAGGATTGTCCCTGATGTTCTGAAGTTAAATTCTTGTTGAAAGGGACTATGACTATTTTGAAATAACCTTTTCCATCTCAACAAACACAGTTGGTAGACCAACCAAAATCCTCTACCTCCTATGGTTCCCAATTTTTCATGATGCAAGTTTCGTCACATATTTCCATTGCTACTCAAACAAAGGACTATCAAACCCTGCACAAGAAGTCGATGGAGAAAGAATTTGTAGTATAACTCGGGGGGATAATATGGGGTACAAAGGGAGATACCCAAGGGAATAATATAATAATGGGATGGGCCATAGTAATAAATAAGGTGGTTAATCCATATCATGTAAGGGACCACAAGTAGTTAGCAATAAGGTAATCAGCCCATGGTATTAGATAGATGGCATTGAGGGAACCATGGTAATGACCCATGGTATTGTATGTATGAGGCCTATATAGATACTAAAGGCTCCCCATTCAGACATGTCAAGTATTATTATATGAATAGGCATATGGCTTGTGGAGTGTTCTCCTTCCTTAAGCAGTGAATGTATGGTGTTTCCCTACCTTATGGGTTTGATTAATAAAGTAAATCATTTCTATCTATTTCGATCGTGTTATTTATTGGGTTTATTTTTATTCTCATATATTTCTTGATTAGATCTATAGCAAGTGGTATCAGAGATATAACAAGTGGTATCAAAGCACTTTCTTGGGAAAAGTGGAGAATATTTTTTTTATTTTTTGCACAAATTTTTTGGGGTGGCGAATTTGCAAAGCAGATCTATACATTTTGGTGAAAAATATAAAGAATCTAATTGTAAATATAATTTTTTTGTGAAAAAATACCCAAGTACAAAAAAAAAATCGGTCGAATTGGAGTCCAGATGAGGAAGATATTGCTGATTTAAAAATCAATTGGGTTGCAGACATTTTTTGGGGCGGTGAGTTTGTGGAGAATATATGTATGTTCAGGTGCAAAATCTGCAGAATCTAATTGCAGATCTGGATTTTTTGTGAAAATATACCCAAGTTCAAAAAAAAAATCAATCGAATCGGAGTCCAGATGAGGGAGATCTCGCTAATTTAAAATCAGCGCTTTTTCAGAATTTGTTTGTGACGGCGGGACAGTTGTAGCGCGGATCTGAAATTCCAGTGCCTAGATTGAGATTTATAGCACATGGGAAGATGCAAAATGGTTGTTCCATTTCCAAAAATAAGTCATAATAGGGATTCAGAGCAATATTGATGGAACTGTGTCCATTTCAATTTTTCGCCAAGTGATTTGTTTTTCAAAACCCTCTTCATGGCTTCTAGCAGGGTTCTATTTTTTACAGAAAAAGATAATGGTCCTACTATTGAAGAATACGTAAAAAAATAGAAGTCATTATGGAAAAACAATTGGAAATGGTGGGTAGTGGAGCTATTTAGAGATGAGGTGGCCACATAGTGGGGATTACTTAACAAAACAAAGTGTTACAACCTGCCTGATGAAGAATTTGAAAAATTCCTTTTAAACAAATGGTCTCATGCTAGAAAACAAGATAATGAGAAACATATGGGGTTATTTTCTACTGGTATCTCCTTATTGCAGGTTGACAGATTCATTCAGAAGGAGAAGATAATTGTCTATATAAATCCCAGTTGTAAGCATAATTTTATCAATGTTAATTTGGCAAAAACATTGCAAGTTCTAGCAAAACACGTTGAAAACACACAACTTGATAATGAGGAGGTGCAAGTTTATAAAGATTTGAAGATTTCTATGGACAAGTATGTATTGCACTCTAATTTGTATGCTTCAGATATGGCTAATGAGGATGTTGTTTTGGGATACCCTTGGATGGAATCAGTGGGTACTATAAACATTAATGTGTAGAAGAAATTCCTGAAGCTCTGGTGTAAAAAGAAGAAAATTACATTATAGGATATTTCCATCAATAAACAGGTAGATTCCAAGGAGGTTGAAGTATAAGATGTTCCAATGACTGAAATATCAGATGATAAGCCATTGATAGTAGACAACCAAACACAAACATCAAACCTGGTACCAGAAAAAAAAGTAGAGTCCAAGGAGGCTAAAGTAGAAAATTTTACATCGGATGAGGATTCAGTGGTTGAAGTAATATTGGAAGATAAGAAACAACAGCAGGCACCACAACATGTACTAGATACCAATCGGGCTCCATTAGGTGGTAAATTAAAGAAATATACACTGTTGGTTAAAACTTCAGCATATCACCACCCACATCACCCAACAAGAAAACAACCAAGAAGATGGCAACAAATTAGCTACAAGGACAATAGCCCCCACATGGCATATAGAGAGGGGCGACGATCCACTTACTATAAATTAACACAGAAGAGCTACGAGGATCAACTTCCATCTCAAGCGAGCGAGGCACCAGCTAGATCGAGAGTTCACCTTTCTTTTGGATGGCTAGATGCATGTGCATGGTACCAGTGGACTACTCTTTTAAGTAGATCTTATTATTTGTGTTCTTCCCATGTTTTAGGGGAAAATCATGTTAAGGGGGGTGGAATGTATTAGGGATAATATGGTGTACAAAGGGAGGTACCCAAGGGAATAATATAATAATGGGATGGGCCATAGTAATAAATAAGGTGGTTAACCCATATCATGTATGGGACCACAAGTCGTTAGCAATAAGGTAATCAGGCCATGGTATTAGATATATGGTATTGAGGGAATCATGGTAATGACCCATGGTATTGTATGTATGAGGCCTATATAGAGGCTAGAGACTCCCCATTGAGAGATGTCAAGGATTATTATATGAATAGGCATATGGCTTGTCGAGTGTTCTCTTCCTTAAGGAGTGAATGCATGGTGTTGCCCTACCTTAAGCATTTGATCAATAAAGTGAATCATTTCTATCTATTTCAATCTTGTTATTTATTGGGTTTATTTGTATTCTCATATATTTATGGGTTAGATCTATAATAAGTGGTATCAGAGCTATAACAGAATTCACTGATATACCATCTACTTTCACTCTGTCCAGTTCTAGTTTGCTCCATATTGAGTGCCCTAACAAAGAGTCCATAATTAGACCACCTCCCAAAGGTGTATTTTGGAAATCATATTATAATTTGAATTCTAGAGCTGCACAACATTATAATATTGTTGAGGATTTAGCTCAAGCGCCTTCGGTGATGTCTACTTTGGAGGTTCTTAAAACCTATCTAATGCAATGGAAATCATTGTTGTCTGCTATTGGCACTGTTGACTCTGTCAATTCGAGTTTAATTACCTTTGATCTTTAAAACCATATTCCTCATCTTCCTCGTCGGATTTCTTTTCTGACATAGGTTCTCATTAAAGGAAAGATGATTCATTAGACTATTATTGATGAAGGTGCTTCCACCTGCATCATGTCTTTTTCATGCCGGAAGGACAT
Source organism: Pinus taeda (assembly GCA_000404065.3). NCBI lineage: Eukaryota > Viridiplantae > Streptophyta > Pinopsida > Pinales > Pinaceae > Pinus > Pinus taeda. The sequence goes on from APFE030918092.1 coordinate 42,459, forward strand.
TGGCTCTCCTTCTCTTAACCAGTCCTCGAACACTTTGGAGGTATTTGATGGTAGAGGCTCCCATCCATACGGTATTCTCACAAACTTAACAATTACATTGGAAGGGAAGACCATTGAGCTAGAAGTGGAAGTTGTAGATGTGAATCTCAACTACAACCTTCTTGTCGAGAGCAGTTGGACCCATGATATGTTTTTTTGGTTTCTTCTTTGTTCTGGGTGCTTCTTTTTCCTCACGAAGGAAAATTTGTCACCATCAACCAACTGTCTTTTTTCTCTTCTGGTTCTTTGAACGGAAACGTCCCTTATGTGGGAAATACCAAAGTTCCTTATGAGAATGAGGGGGAAAGTCTTTTCAAAGACACTGCTTTAATGGGTACTTTTACTCTCCCACCTCCCAATATTACTTCGATCAATATGATCTCATTCTGTATGGACCATTGGATTATTCCTACTATAGATCAAATTGATTAATTTGGAAATTCTATGTCTTTAAGTCCAATGGAGCAGAATTATCAAGAAATTGTCTTGGCTTCAGTGGCTGCTTTAGAAAGTCATACTATCTTTAGTATGAACCTAGATACTTATGTTCCATCTCCTTGGTTTGGTTCTTGGGATTCTCCAGACCCACTAAATGAGACATTCCCCACCGATGAGAGTATCGTTGAGGGTATGTTACTAGATGAAACTTCTTGGAACAGTCTCCATCATCATTCTTCATTTCTTCCCACCCTTGATGAGATTCCTTCGTGTCTTGAAGAATTTGTTTCTCACTTCCCCATGCATCCACTTTGAACAGCTATTTTGGTGCATGAACTCCTGTCAGAAGATAACATGGGAAACATTACTGCAACCTTACCCATTGAAATTTCAATCCAACCTAAAATTATCAAACTCTTTCAACTGGGGGAACTTTTTCCTCATTAGGAGATTAAGTTTTTCATGCCTCCTTTTATGAGATTTTTTCACTACGTCTCTACCACTTTCCCATCATCACAATGAGGTTTTCATCTTATTACTCGTAACCCTCACTTGCCTAGGGGGCATGGGGGCATATCCTTTTATGAGTTTTATTCTATTATTTGGCTAAGACCATTCATACACATTATGTCAATGGTGAAACTTTGGTTTTATTCTATGTTGATTGATTACCTGAGTCCGAAATGGGACTCCATTTGAACTTTTTACGCGTGAAATTCATGTGAATTTTTGTACATTAGTGTGTGAATTCATTAGTGTGTGCTTTTTTATTTTTGTTTTTTTTGTTTGCTTTGCAGACATGTTTTTTCAGCTTACATTATGTTCCACTCAATTTGTAGATGTCATCAAGTCATTATGTTGGTTTTGCTGATGGTGCTTGTCATAGCACACATAATTTGTCCTCCATAGCTTGTGCACTCTTTGCCCCTGATGGTGAATTGATTGACTTACAAGGTATATGCCTCAGATGGACAACTAACAATGTTTCTGAATGCAGTGCAGTCATTGAACTATTGTTAGAAGCAGTTTTGCTTGGCATTACAGATTTAGTTGTCAAGTTAGATTCACAGCTCGTTGTGTTACAATTAAACAATCATTATTCAATGAGAAATCCATAAATATTGTGTATGTATCTACATGTTCGATTACTGGAAAGAAACTTTGATTTTAGCACATATCAACACATTCCATGCAATTTGAATACATTAACAGATGCATTAGCCAATTGTGTTCTTGATCGACATTTGTGTTATTTATAAAAACTGATCATATTCTGGACACATAAGTAGTAAAAAATTCGACTTAGTTGATATAATATATATATATATATATATATATATATATATATATATATATATATATATTATATATATATATATATATCAAGTAAGTCGAACTTTTTACATCAAAATCTCAAAAACTAAAGTGTTTTGGGACACTTGGCTTTCAAAGCCTACAAAATGTGTAAAAGAGATAGAAAGGTTATTAGCCTACATGGTGCTCATGATAGCACGAGACTGCTCTGATCACTCAGTCTAATAGTCAACGCAGTCTTGTAGATTCTCCCACTATGTGTCTCTGCCAGCGCAGTGGCACCTCGTCTATAGTAGCATACTCAGGAACTCCCTGAGTAATCATTTCTAGGTTGTCCTCCATCTCAATTAAGGGATTTGCCCCTTCCTCATAGTCAGCACCCACGATCTGATGAGTATCCCATCATGCTATTGTTGACATGCCAAGTGATATTTTGGGTCCCACATCTGCACATTTATCATAAGTCAAGTCTTAGTTTACACTTTTACAAAAAAATCATAAGACTTGAAAAAATCCAAAACACAAGTCTTCACCTGCATCAGTCCACTGTACTCCCGGTGGAAGAGGTAGATCTGGATCCCATCGGAAATCTATACCAGAATATGTGTAATCATCCATCACGAGTAATTGGTGATGTAGCGAACTAAAGAATTATGGAGGATAGTGCATATGCTAACCCATCCCCCCTTGAGGCATGAGTTGAATTCACCTCACTAACCTCGGGTCTTGGGGGGCACGATCTGGTACCTCCTTCCACTGATACCAGAATAGGAGTACCGGCTCTAGGAAGAAAGTCATGAGTATCGAGCCGAACCCAACTTCTCTTAGGTTTCCTTTCTTCCCTTTGGTCAATTGTCTTTTCATATTTGCTAGGAGGCCTCCAAACCAGTTGAATATGTTAGGGGTCAGACACTATACTCCATATTGGAATTGGGATTTTCAACTCTCATGCAGAGCTTGCATCCTAGATACATGATCTATGATGAATAAGATGGTTCGTAAAAGAAGGTTGTTGGTGATTGTGACAATCTTCATCTTCCCACCCCTCATCATCTCTGCACTTGGGCAATGCCTCCTAATTAGAGCACTAGTACTCTCACCACCTGGGTGAGATCCAAAAAGCTAGACTCTTTCTCCTCTTCAGGACAATCTCATGATAAAATAGATGTTTGATTATTCTATTTGTAGTTCTTTACCTTTTATGATAAAGATCTCTCAATACACATCCCAAAGTCTAATCAAATAAGGCAGAAATTCCACCTTAGCCCTCAGTCCTATGGTCTTGAAAAACTTTAGTAACCCACAATCTCTCAAGGCGTTGATGCATTATGGATTCTGAGCTACTTCATGATATTCGGCCTCATGGCCTCTTTCTTTCCATTCCAGAACCATGATCTCCTGCAAAACATCATTTAACAACAAGTAGAACCCTTTTCATGGATTAAAATCAATAAATTTTGCTTTAAAAAGGGGTGTTTCTTCAAAAAATTCCACCTCGGCATCATCGCACATGCTTTTATAAATAAAGCAATATCATCACGAGCACTTTTGAGAGAAAGAGATATTATCGTGGGTCTGATGACCAAACCCGCGATGATCACCGATGCTCAAAAAATTTAAAATATTCCCTTTTAGCACATAAAATTCTATTAAAAATGCATGAAAATGTTATGAAATGCAAGAGCAAGGACAGACCACTTACCTGCTGCAAAAGGGTTCACGAAATGGCACCCTAAATATCCTGCAATGGTCACTTGAAAATCGAGAAAATTAGGGCACAAATGTACTCTCAACACTTACTATGGTAAAAAATAATACCACTTTTGGTTATTTATAAGTTTTGAATTCATTTTTGTCAATATTTTAATAATATTTATTATTATTATATCTCGATATCATTTATGTATGCATTTCTTTGTGCAGTTACAGGTGCCTTCAATGGACAATGATTATTTTTGACTAATTCTCACAAGTTGTTGTTTTATCTCTTTTCGGACATGTTAAAAATAAACAAAAAAGGAACCCCCCTATAGTCATCGTTAATCACTTTTTTGACTCTCAAAAACTAAAAATATCTCTGCATACTTGTCATTTCAAACTCATTAAATCAAATGAATCGACGTCACCTCAGTATACATTTACCCATTTTCGGTCTGAAATTGACTATTTATGGAAAAGGTACATCTTGGTCGATGTGGTCATGAGGTTCTCTCAGATATTGTCTTCTACCTTTCTTGGTTTGAGAGACAAATTATGAAAAGGGACATGATGGAGTTTCCTTTTTCGTCTCTTTTTTCAAACTTTCTAAATATGAAAAAGACATTGATTTATTCTTATGTTGGGCTTGTTAAAATTTTATGACGAAAGAATCGTCACCATGATGAGGCCGAGTTCCTCCTTCCTAGGGCTCGTAAATTACTAGGATGGATTCATTTGAAGAATTAACTTACATGACAAGAATATGCCCTTCAAGCTTGTGATAAAAATTAATTGGGGTACCTGCTAGAAATAGCGGGGGGGAAATGAAGATGAAACATCCTTTGTAACAACAGCATGTCCATCTTGAACATGACACTCTTTTGCTTTCATGTATGATTTGGGATATCCTCGCTCAGTCACTTGTCTTCTCAAGTTTGGGTGATCCATTTTTTCCTCTCATTTGACTATTCGATTTTGTCATCATGACCTTTAGTCCTATGTTGAGTAAAATGTTTCCACACTCTGGAGTGTTATCGAGAAATCTAGTGTCCACTCGGAGCTGCTAGTCCCACTACGGCCAGTAGCTATCTTAGAAACAAACAAACTAAAACTACTTTCACTTTCATTTATGAGAAGTAGATAAGATGGGAACAAAGGACACCAAACTCAGTCTTGCGCTTGGTTCCTTGCTTGGTTCCTCTCCCCTCTGATAGATCTTCGCTGCTCCTTCTACCTAGCTTCAAAGAGCACCCATGGAATCAAAGCAGCATAATATTATTGAAGAACAGAGATCTACAATCATAAGCAATACAGGACCATATATGTATTGACCACACAATTGCATATGTTATCAAACATACAAGAATGTGGAGGAAAACTTGAATAGCTTTATTAATATCAAAAATAGCAAAGAGGATTACAACCAATTGTTCTGACCCAGCGTTATCCTCTCAGCATGAAAGCCCTGTTTCACCTCATGAAAAGCTTAGATCACCCAACATTATGATATTGCACCAGGAAACCAACAACACTTCCTTACAAGATACAAGATTCCAGCCTCTGGATCTCTGTGATGAGGGATCCATATATAGATGATTGTAGGGGGGTGAATCAGCTTCTAGGATTTTGATTTAGTGTCCTCTCTCTGATAGTTCTTGATTCCACTTGGAGATTGATGATCTCTTACTCATCCCTGGGTGAATTCAGAGGGGCAAGTGTCATAGGAGAAGTTTCTGGAAGATTCCATGATCATCCACCTTGCAAACTATCTCTGCCATTTGTCTACTCTTGCCTCATACATAAGGGCTTTCCAGTATTGTCGCACCTTTTACACTGAGTAGGTGATATTGCATCGCACCCTCTGCACTTGGCAGTATGTATGGTCCAGTTTGACCAGTTCTGAGCAGTTTTCTATGGAGAACTTCTGGGAGATGATGTAATCAGCTGACCTTGTTCCTTTAGGGTGTGAAGCAACACTTTTAGGGACTTAGAAGCCCTTGGTTTATGGACATGTATGATTGGGGTTCCAATGCCCAAAAATGTCTGTAGCAATTGCCCCCTAAAGCAAGAGGTCGTTAATCTATTTATATTGGGTGAAATGCTTTATCATGAGGATCTGAAGTTTCTTCGAGCTAGAAGGCGACCTGTAATAAGATACAATACGATACATTATCTTCATAATAATTTTCATGATCTAGCTGAGGCGGGCATTCCCATGCTTAGCTTTATAAGTTCATTTTCATGTACGTAGGACAGACAACCGTCTATGTAGCAGATTGATGATTCGGATGGAGTCATCATCCTTTGATTCGGATGATCACCTGTTCAGCAATGATGTATATTTGATGTATTTATATTCTTGAATATATCGTAGCTTGGATGGATGAAACTAGATCCGAGGTCTTCAAACTCATTTGATCTTCACTCAGAGTACAAGTCGATCCATGTGAAAGATGTTCTAGATTCGAACATGGAAAGACATCGCCTGATTACCAGCCAATGATGTACGATGTTAACAGGAGCAAGAGGAATCACCGGTAATGATGATGACCCTCAAGGTACTACAGTACTATTCATGTGGTGTGAAAAAGGGACTTGGTGTCGAAAACCATGCAAAATCTTTCGGTCGAAGGCCATTGATGTAAACCTGTTTCCGGAAGTGAGAAACTTGCCATTGAGGCATGCAAGCTTCAAAGTACTAAAAGGGTTGTTCCTAGGTTGACTTCTTGGATAATGAGCTGATGTCGACAAGAAGCGACCCATCGTAGGAGGGCCTTAATGAATCCCACATCTACGACACAGAATGGAGCAAATTATTTTAGAGGTGAAAACGATTTGATGATACAAGGTTCAGGGTGGTGGTCATGAAAGAATGGAGCGTGAACGTATTGCAGCGGATGAGACACAGGTGAATTCTCTGAGCGACTTCTCTTGAACATACCGGTGACACTGAAATGGATAGGTAGCATTAACCCCAAAGATGGATGGTACGATGGACCAATGGTGATATGACCGGTGAACAGAATAACCCAACCCTACTTAGACATGGAGTGAAAGTGTCATGTTCAAGAGCGACTTTCTACCAATAAAGTTTCTTCAAGTTTTCTTCCCAATTTTCCCCAGTCATTGCTAATAAGTACCTCTTTATTTGTACCAAGCTTGAGGAGGATAACATATGCTTGTTCTATAATCTTCCCTTCGGACGAACCCGTCGCTATGTTTGAACAAGCCTAGCAACAGTTAAACTCGTTCTCATCCATTTGGACAAGTTTGTCGCTATTGATTTTAATGAGTTTAACGACAATGATAACTCGGTCCTTTTTCAATTTTAGAGAGTCTGAAAAGGGATGGAAAGGAAACTCCCATAATCCTTTTTCGTCATATAATCCCTTAAGTCCGAAAAAGTATAAAATAATATGAAAGGGATGAATTTTCAATAGTTTTAGTGAGTCGAGCAAGACAAGCGCTCGATCGTTTTGTGCAATAATCCTTCAGGTCCAAAAAGATTAAAATCTAGAGGAGGGATAAAATTCCTGATAGCTTTAACGAGCTAGAGAGGCCAATCGCTTGGCAATATTTTCATGTTTTATGAGTCAGGTGAAAAGAGCTTAAAGGAGACATTTTTTTTTAGGAACGAGTGATAATTTTGGGTAGCAGTTGATTCCAGGTAAGGTTTGGAATTTTCCAATCATGGTAGTGTCACAAGGATGGCTAACAAGATCACTCGTCACAGATGTTCCTCAAAAGGGTAAACAATCAAATGGAGGCGTATGATCGGCTAAAACAAAGTGGAGGTGATGATGAGAACACGACCAAGGCTCAAAAGCTGATGATAATGCATTAATAATTGTTATTTACCGGAGATTGGTTCATTTTTTAATGAGCGTAAACTCTGGGGGAAACATTTGCTCTGTTAGATACCTATACCAATAGGTTTCATTTTTCATGATTGGCAAGGGAAGTGCCAATATGATCTACTTTGGTGATGCAAAGATCTCATATTCTTGTGGAGGAAGTATACTTGTTTTGATTAATGCTGCCCTACTTCTGGATGGGTGATCCAACCGCCTAAGCTGGGTCATGCCATGTTTCAATTTTTTTTGTTGTAGATTAGTGAAAGAAACCTGTACAAACAGCTCAATCTTGGCAGGTAAAGTAGATAGGTAGAGGAAAAAGGTTCCCAACTGCTTAATCTGGGGCCTTGGAAGAAATAAGGGTAGCTTTAGACAGAGAATCAAATGAAAAAGCCAAAGGAAAGAAAAGGCACAAAAAGGGTTTGCAAATCTAAGTGCACCCTCCTTGGAGTAACAAAAAATGCTAGGCAATAGAGTGGGTAGGTAGATGGGGTTGCAGAAAGCATGGTTTATGGCATTTCACTAGCCTAAAGGAAAGGTAAAAAAAAGCATGATGCCAGTGCAGATGTCCTATTCACAGCAGTGTTACAGCAACTTAATGAAGCATGTCTAACTTCCAGTTTTCCCCATCACATTCATGACTAACATCCCTATGCCACCCAGCTTCACAAAGAAAGTCAAAGTCTTTTGTTGGTTCCAGTCTCTTTAAGAGCCACATTTCTTGTGCAAATATTCTTTTCATATTGATCTACTTCCTAAAAACTAAGTTGATCTCATAAAACTTAGTATTCCCCCATCCACCTCTTTCACTCATATTAAGTACTAACTTATTACTATTTAACTCCCTATACCCCCTATTCCCCTATTACTATGAAAAACTTGGCAAAAAACCCAAAAAATCTAAGTATCCCCTCCCTCGAGCATTATAGCTCTATGTATGATTTTGAAGGTCTTTAAGCGCTAAAGCATTTGAGTGCAACCCAAAGAGCGCCAGAGAATTTATCCTGGGATTAATCCGAGATTTGCTCGGATTAATAGCCTAAACCCACTTTGTAAAATAAAACCTTTGTAAATACCCATTTAACCCGTAACACTACAAAAAACCCGAAAAAACCCACTTGTCCAAAGTTTCCGCCAGGCGCAAATTAAAGAAATAATCATATTTTATTCCTCCCCATACTATGTATTGCCCGCACATGTTATCGATCCGTTGACCGTCGGATCTGGGCCCTCCCATCCGACGGCCCACATGATATTGGACGGGCATCCGCATCCGAAGGATACCTTCCGAGAAACTCTCAAAGGGTGACGTCAGGCCTCCGCCACGCGTCACCCCCCAGACTCTCTCGGAGCGCCCTCTGACAAAACCGCGATCGTATAGAGGGCGCTCCGAGAAAACCTTCTTACCACGCTGCTAAACCACCTGCTAAACCATCTGATAACAAAAAGGGGCAAGTTGTCCAATGATCAGATTGCCAGGGTTAATCAATTGTTTATTCAGCCTCAATATCAATCCATGACCACTACCCTTCCCATAGCATATCCATATCTTAATGAGCTGGGCAAAATGATGGTAGATTTGATCAGTTACATCCTGGGTTATGGGACATATGAGGATGTGGATGAAACCATCATGGCAATGCTGTCCATTTTCTCCCCAGGGATGCCTCCTGCTGTACATTATGACTTTGCTACTTTTATTGCCAATAAGATTCATGAGGAAATAATGAATCTGGAGAGGGAAAAGGTGTTTAAATACACCAGGTACATATATCATTTATTTTTGTTCTATGAGCCTGATGCCTTCCCTATCCCTCTAAAAAAGCTAGATGCCCAGGGAAGCCCAAGGTCGGTTGTGTATTGGTCTTTAGTTTGCCATCTTCTGCCTTATTCACCTTACACCTACTGTGAATTTATTGATATGTTCATTCATCCAGCTATGACCTTGTTGTCTGGTGTCCCTCCTCCAAGATTGACAGATGAAATGCAGAGAATTCTTCAACTCTCAAAGGCATACAGCATTGGTGATTGGTACTTCTACCAACACCATACACTAATCAGAGTATATGGCTGTGAGCTGAATCCCTATAGGCTGCCAAAATATGTCCCTATGAGACTCTTTTCCCTAGAGTACTTCAGGCAGTTTGGAAATGCTGACTTTGTCCATTTCCAAAGTAAAAACAACAAGGTGCAACTAAAGGTGAGGAATCAGCTGGGCCCCTTCTTGTACAATAAGAAGGAGGAAGGATGGAAGGAAGCTGATAGGATTCTAGAAACCCTCAGACTTCAAA
>APFE030918092.1:72263-106760 GCA_000404065.3 Pinus taeda
GCAACATTGGCAGACAAAGCAATGTTGGTAAAAAGGCTGGAAAACAGCCTAAACAATACAGCTGCCCAACTGGAGTTGGAGAAAGCATCCTCCCTGGCCAAAGACAACATGATCATCTTTGGAAGATATAATTATAGAGCTGGGGCATGACCCCAAGGATCCAAAGGCCATACAGACGCTGCTAAAAATAAGAGATGCAGACCTTGCAGCCCTGAGAAAGAAGGTAAAGCTCCCGGCAACCATTCACCCCCAAACAGATGAGGTTGCCCAGCAAAAGCAAGAACAAGAGATAGCTACATTGCTGGTAGCACTGCACAAGCAACTAGTACAGACAAAAGGGAGGCTGGAAGACACAGAGGTTGCACTGTAGGCAGCCCTGCAGCAGAAAGAGGGAGGCCAGACTTCTCAGCCCTCTCCAGAGGTTATAAACCTTGAGGAGCCCCCAAATACCACTCCTCCTCCCACAGAAGTAGTAGCAGCAGCACCATCAACATCAACAGTAGCACCAGCACCGTCTACAGAGCAGGCTCCAAGCCTGGACATGAAGAAATTGTTGAATGAGGTCCAGGCCCTAGAAGCCCAGATGACAGAACTGAATGGAGCCAAGGATGAGTTGGCCAAGCTAAATGAGAAGTATGATAAATCAAAGCAGAATGTGGCTGAGAAAGGGAGAGAAATAAAAACTCTCAAGGAAAGGATAAAAGAGCTGGAGAAAGAGCTCACCCTTGCCAAAGTGGTGGCTGAGATCAGAAGAGTTTTGTGGACCCACATTGGCCAATCAATCATGAACCAATGGCAATACATTGAAACTATTCATGAGCAAATGGAGCTCATAGGCAAAGCACAAAGGGAAGTGCATAGAGCAAGGGCATCTCTAGGCAATATGCCTGAGATAGCCAGCAGAATGATCAATGTGCTCAATAACCGGACAGGTCCTCAGTTGGCAGCAATTGGAATCTCCAACAGGATGGAGACTATCCAGCTAATTAAGAGGGTCCTCACACTGAAAAGCCTGATATAGACATTGGATAGAAGAAGCCAAGATATGAAAACAGAGGTAAACAGGTTCATGGATAAATTTGCAGCACTCCAGGGCAGAGGTCTCCCCAGCTTACTCAACAGTGCAGGAAAATTTCTATCACATGAAGTTTATGCAAAGAGGGTGAACACATTTGCCACCAATCAGATCAGTCAAGGATCAAGCAGCTCATAGGAAACAGGGCCAGCATCTGGGCAAAGTCTCTATGTCAGAGTAGAGAATTTGTTTTTTATTATGAATGAGATTAGCCATCTGTTTGAAGTGCCTCCGAACTTCTACAAATACACAGAGGCAGATGAGACCATGGATGCAATTTTGAGGCATCAATTTCCTACGCAGGAATGGTGGACCTCCATGATACAGTTATTATTATAAACAAGAGGTTTCATCTAAATTTTGTCATCGAAATATATAAGTCATCACATTCAGAAAGTGTGGTGCATATACTATGACCAAAAGGTGGAATGAGCCACCTCAGCAGGAAGATTCAGCCACCAAAAGCAGCAATAACAGCTACAGGTAGCAGGGCTGAGAACAGCTTCAGCATGACAGAACATGAGGACACATCATTCACATCATTCAGCATTTAAAGCAGAAACGCTCAACCGACTCAATCTCCTCCAAAGGTCAAGAAGAGACCTGACAGCATTAAAGAGCATTTATCTTACATTCAGAGTAGCAATAACTTTCTTATCTGATATTTTGTAAAGTTGGTGAGCACAGTTAATGTATCAAATGACTCATCATTTAGATATTTAGTAAAACCTATTGTATATATTCCCCCTTGCACAAACTTTCAAGGTTGGTTGTTGTTGTTGGTTGTTGTTGTTCTCTTATGAAAGAATGAGAACTCGGCTGTAACTTTCAGAATGATGTTATTAATAAAGCTTGGAGTTTACAGGAACCGAGTCTTACTGGTCTATGCTGTGATTGGAACCATTGAATGCTATAGGATTCTAGTGCTATGGCTTGATATAATAAGTGTTTCCCTATCTCTGTTAATGTTTTATGTTATTTCTTTTAACTCATGACTCTCACATATTGTTCTGAATCTAGGAAAGAAAGAAAAAGAATAGCTCAGGATTTGTCCATGGAGACACCCTGATCTCAATCTATCTTCACTATAAATGTTTTTTTTATAACTTCAGTTGTTTAAATTGGAATTCTTAACTACTCCAATAAGCTCTGAATATTTCACAGTCACTATTTGATAATTCATTTATGCTACTAAGTAGAGATTTTTGTTCAAATTGATATCATACTGTCGGTACCTCCATATCCCATAGTTTCACTCACTAAATCGGAAATTATATTAACAATAGCCATCTAGCCCTGCAGCAAAACTTTCTCCATCACAAGCACCAAAACTATCTCACTTTTCTGACTCCATATGCCCAATGGATTAACATCTTTCTGCACTCTTCATGCCCTTCTCAAAACAAAAGTTCACCAACCAAAGTCTTAAACAGGAAACTGAAACTTTAAACTAGCCTAAAATACTCACAAAGCATAGCTGAAACATAAAGAGAGAGCCCTCTCTGATTATAGATAGGCTAGGATCTATAATCCAAAGGTTTGTTAGTGGTTACCTTGGCTGTATTCCCTTGGGAGTCATAGGGAACAACCTGGGTGTTAACATGCTCATTGCTTATGTTTAATTTTTAACGAGCTTGAACTTCACATAAAAACTGCTCGTGCCAGTCATATAATAAGGACATCTCATTGATAGATTCCATTTTTATGGAGCTTGCACCTTTCAAAGATTTTCCCCGTATCCTTTTGCATGCAAGCTAGGAACGACCAACTACTGTCCTAGGGGTTAGTTAACTACTAAGTTCAGGTAGGAAAATTTTTCCTTTACTTCGCTGGTGCCATTTCGCCCCTGCGAAGGCGAATGGTCAATTTGACCACTCACCCAACTTAAGAATTTGAAGTCAGTGGAACTACAGTTAGTGTTACACTGGTCGCTTTTCACTTGCTTGCAAAAGGTTTGCATGCCCCCAGGCATAGCGAAGTAGAGTTTCTAGATTACCTCTCAATTTTTGGACAAAACATTTGTTCTATCGGGAAAGGCCTACCTTCTAATGGAGGTATCTTATTCCGGTCTAATTCCCTCTTCCTATATGGATGGGTATCAGACTAGTCATATATCTTTCGCAGAAACCTTACTCTATGCCTAGAGTTTTGCTGCTGGAACAAGCCAGGGTGCATGCCCCCTGAGTTTCAGTCATGTCCTCCCGAATTACTCGTGTTCTTCAGGTGGACGGACTAGATATTGATGAGACATTCCTTGCATGAAAATACCATTTAGGGATGGCATTTGTATATTAGGTATGTGTGAGTCGGGGAACGAAAGTTGGTCTACGAGCTGGACCACTCGGCCTTCGTGCAGAAAATACATTACTCTAAAGAGTGAGGAGACAATGGCTCCCATGCTATAAATATAGTCACGCCCAAGGAGTAGATTATAGTCTAGAGGTCCTTGGACTACCATTACGATCATATAAATGGTTTTCATTCTCAAAGTAATAGGCACATCGGGAAGGATCCCTAACGATCGACTGCCTCCTTTGTCGAAACCTGACAGATTTCTCATCTCGGGTAGAAGTGATGGAAAACCAAGCGCTTTCCAAGTAGTTGAGGAAAGGATACTCATAGAAGCCCCTTCATCTATGATTGTACCAGCCATGACCATTATGTAAGCTTGTATAATGATTCAGAATGGTACACTAGCCGGTAAATGGGGTCTTCCTGGTAGATTCCAATCGAAGGAAACAACTAGGTTACTTGGAGGTGGGACCGAATAGACGGCTGGATATGAATCTGATGAACTTCCTTCCCATGGTAAAGGAATGGGTAGATTGTCCCCATGTTCATCGAAGTCTGTGTTTACAAAAAGAATTTGAACGGTGTCATTCTCATTCTCTTTAGTGACTGTATTATCTGAAGATGGACCTTATGAAGGCAAGACTGAGTCAACTACCGTCTCGACCTTTTGACTTTCATCTGGTGTGGATTTAGACGGTTTATCTTCAATGACAGATGCTTCGACTAACCACAATGGCGTGTCAGTCAGATTTTCAACCAGTGATGGGCTCAGCAAGAGTTTCTTATATCTAGGAGGAAGCCATAGCGGTGAAGCAGGACGGTTATCCAAAACTCTTTTAGCTTCATCTAGGAAGGGACAATAGTGGACGACGTGATCACCTTCACATGGTTTATAAGGAAATTTATGTTTCCTTTTCTGTCCAGATACTTCGCTTTCACTAGTTGACGGTGTACTTTCAACATGATCAGAGGTTGATGACACCGGATTGTGCAAACAAGGAGACCAGTCCCTTAAGATCTAAGGGATGCAAGGAAAATCTTGATGATAGTGGTCTCCTTTGCAAATGACACATGGAGATTTAGGCTTGGATGGTGCAGTGTGTGGATTTTCACTAGACGATGCATGATTACCCCTTTTTGCCTTTGGCTCCTTCTTCTTCTTTTCCTTCTTCTCCTTCCCCTTCTTCTCCTTCTTAGTTACTTGATTTTCAGCTTTACCAGCTTCATCAAGCGACGGGGAAGGAAGAGAGGGAGAAACGGATGAAGTAGAAGGTTGGGGGGTAACTCTAGTATCATCTAGTTGCTGACTTGATTGTTCAGGAGTCACGGTGTTCTGAACGATGGAGGTCGAGAAGAGCCATATTGCAAAGCCAATCGTCAATCCTGGAAGTGACAATGTGGCCATATGAGGTGCACCAACATCTCCCCAAGAGGAGAAAGGACTAGGATTTCTTCCAAGGGGAAATCCTTGGTTGGTAGACTACATTTTCATCAACCTAAAGACCAACGCAAGAATAGTGATATTATTCCAATTAAAATAAATTTTAGATGCTTTGACACAACTTGTTTTTTCAATTTTTAAGAGTTGAGAGAAAACAAAAGATGACTCTAGTCGCCTTTGATTTTTAATGAGCCTGAAGTGACAAGTGCTCAGATGGACCTTTTCCTTTAAGGAGTCTGAAAAGGAATGAAAGAGACTATTCTAGAAATCTAGACAGAGGGATTACCAAACCAATCGCAAAAGTGTAGAATACTTTTTACGGTATGGCAGTCAATCTTCCTGAATGTTGTGTTTAGTGCATTGCGATCGATAGGGCGGCAGACACGGCTTCCTAAAGATAAAGGATATAGCCTATTGTGGTCTCCCAATATATACTCGACGGTACGTGGGAGCACAAGTCCGTATTGGCACTTGTCGTCTCAAAGAGGAGGAATCACTAAACCAGCAATGAAAGCGATAGTTACCAGGCTTTACGACACCGGAATACATCTCTAGGCTAGACTTCTAAATGTTGTGCATTAGGTTCCAAAGCGTTTTTATGTTCATTTAATTTATTTTACAGTTGATCTTGCTTAAGAAATTTGCCTTTCAAGTTCACTGCGTGATGTAGATATATAATTACTAAAATGCAAGCTAAGATGATAAAAAATCGTTTAATCTTCTTTTTGCAATGAAAATCCTAGCTACTAAGGAAAGAGAAATGAGATTCTTTCAACATAGAGCACAGACCACAGACTAGATGCATTGTCCTAAATCAAACCAACAAGTAGTCTAAATGCAAATGCACATGCATGTATTTGTTTTCAGCCTTGTTAAGGTGTGAATGACAAAAAGAATGCTAAGTACAAATCTGAATTATCTTTTCAAAGCGACAGTACTAACAATTTTTCTTCAAAATACGCAAGGAAGATAATGACGACACTTTACGATTTCGAATTGAAAATTGTTTTCGACACTTGAAAAACTACTAATTCAAATCAAATACAAGAATAACAGTATAATCGACTATCTAGAACAATAGGATTCTCTTTTATGACTGAAAACGACACTTACGACACTTCCAAATCAAGAAATGACAGTTCGATTATGCTACTTCTTTGTAAAAGAGAACTGAAAATGGCACACAATACACAAAAACATTCACAGTTCTTTGCACAATGGAGGCGGAATGATGGAAAGGAAGGGGCTTTCCACAGAGGTGTACTGATCACAGACACCAAAACTCCTGAATAAAGCTGAAGAGAGTGAACAAAAAACCAAAATATAGAAGCAGAAGAGGTCTTGTCAGATCAATGCACCTGTAACACAGGGAAAGTGCGATGCAGTGCACCTATTGCACATGGGAGGTGTGATGCATCTAGATTCCCAAGAGTAGAAGGTGCGATGGTCTAGGGATGAGACTTAAACTTGGTTCTTAGCCATAGTTTGCAACTTAGTTTAGGGATTTAGGCCAAGCAAGTGATGTTCAGTAATTATAAATCACAGGGGCTGATCTAATGAGGTTACTAGAGCCACCACTAGGGAAATTAGAATGTTTACAAATCAATTGTTCAGTTTATAAACAAAACCCAGAGATAGACTGAAGAAACATTGATCTACTTTTCACTTGCATAGCAAATGCAGTTCGAAGGCTAGCTGGCTTGACTTCAGGCTTCGTCTGTAAGTTTATAAAAAAAACAAATATACACAAGCAAACAATATATTCTCTCCCCATTGGAGTCTCCATTTTGTTATCAGGAAATATAGTGTCCACTCGGAGTTGCTAGTCCCACTAAGACTGGTAGCTATCTTAGAAACAAACAAACTAAAACTACTTTTGCTTTCCTTTATGAGAAGTAGATAAGAGGGTAACAAAGGACACCAACCTCAGTCTTGCGCTTGGTTCCTTGCTTGGTTCCTCTCCCTTCTGATAGATCTTCGCACTCCTTCTACCCCCCTCAAAGAGAACCGTGGAAACAAAAGCAGCATATAACATCGAAGAAACAGAGATCTACAATCATAAGCAAACAGGACCAGATAATATTGACACACAATGCATATGTTATCAACATAAAGAATGTGGAAGGAAAACTGAATAGCTTTATTAATATCAAGAATAGAAAAGATTACAACCAATTGTTCTGACCCAGCATCATCCTCTCAGCATGAAAGCCCTGCTTCACCTCATGAAAAGCTTAGATCACCCAACACTATGATATTGCACCAGGAAACCAACAACACTTCCTTACAAGATACAAGATTACAGCCTTTGGATCTCTGTGATGAGGGATCCATATATAGATGATTGTAAGGGGATGAGTTAGCTTCTGGTATTTTGATTAGTGTCCTCTCTTTGATAGTTCTTGATTCCACTTGGAGATTGATGATATCTTCTCATCTCTGGGCGAATTTAGAGAGGCAAGTGTCACAGGAGAAGTTTCTGGAAGGTTCCATGATCATCCACCTTGCAAAATTTCTCTGTCATATGTCTACTCTCACCCATTGCACCCTATAGAAGGGCTTTCCAATATGCATCGCACCTTTTACACTAATCAGGTGAGATGCATCGCACCCTCTGCACTGGGCAGTCTGTATGGTCCAGTTTTGACTAGTTCTGAGTAGTTTTCCATGGAGAACTTCTAGGAGATGATGTAATCAGATGACCTTGTTCCTTTAGGGTGTGAAGCGACACTTTTAGGGACTTAGAAGCCCTTGGTTTATGGACATGTATGATTGGGGTTGTAGTGCCCAGAAATGTCTATAACATGGAGTCGTGTCCATAGTGTCCAAGAGAAGCCTTATCTGCAATTATTTACCTATACATTGTATGACTTATTGTTACAGTCTTAGATCTTATTCATTTCATTCCACTTTATTCCTTGTTTTGTGTTGATGATGGGGGACTCATAATTTCCATCCTTTGATGGGTCACTTCTTGTGGACTTCAGCTCATTATCTAGGAATATGACTTAGAAACTCCCTTTCAGTACCTTAGATCTTGCATGCCCTAATGGCAAGTTCTTTGCATTCAATGACAGGTCTTCATCATTGGCCTCTAGTTGGATGATTCCACGAGTGTTTGAATTCAACTTCATTATCACATTCATGGATTGTACTATCATACCTTGAGAGCCATTATCATTATTGGTGGTTACTCTAATGGTTGTTAATAGTACACATCATTGGTTGGTAATTAGGTGGTTTTCTAGCATGTTCGACTTCAACACATTTATTCGCATGTTAGAATTCATACTTTGCTCAAGTCAGGATGGAGCGCAAGACCCTGAGTCTTGTCTAATATGACTCAGGCTACATGGAGTTATATGTTATTCATGATTGCACACGTGTTTTTGTTATACGATTGGTTGTGACCATATAATGGGACTTTACATTTATGATGATCCTTATATATCGAATGGTTGCAACCATACCTTGAGTCTTAGATTCACAGATGATCCTTCTCATTTTGATGGATGCACCCATACCATGGATCTTTCCATATAGTCCTTATCATCTAGATGGCTACGTCCCTACCGTGGATTCATGATATCAGATACACATATGTATATATGTCCTTGAATTGCAAGTCTCCTAATGGTGATTGTCCTCATCCTTGCAATATCTCGTAAAGCACCTCAGTTGTCACTCCTCATTCTGCCTTCATGCTTTAGGGGACATCTGTTACATAGTATTTTGGCACACCTCTCGTACTTCCTCGTGACATACCCCGAGGTGCCCAAAAAATGACCATTATGCAGTGTACTCATTCATATATGCAGCTTAGATCCTTCCCATGTCATTGATTGGAAATGCCTTGAGTTTTCCCTAGAATAAACAGCTCTAAAACACTAATTTTAACATCATCACACTTATGAGACTCAAAACAACGATGGTCGCTTGTTGCACTAAACTTGACCAGCAATGGAATCTCTCTATTCCCTTGTATACCTATGGTGATCCTGAAAAGAAAACTTTCCTTAAGAGAATCATAAGCTTCGTGATCTAGAAGCTTCCAAAGTGACGAGTTGGAGGTTGTTTGGAATAGATGAGGTCGAATTCTCCCAACTTGGCCTCTTGGTCTTATCCCTATGAGCTACCTCCTTGAGATGAGGGCCTTATACTATCTTTGGAGAGGTTCCAACTCCCTTTCCCAACCTATTTATTCATCCTCTCCCATTCCAAAATGGTTGGTCAATGTCTATTCACACCCTTATGCTAAGATTGTGCCTATATGCTATTCATTTGGCTTGGAGAAGGAGTGCTTGGAGGGCTTAGCTTGGGCATGGATATTCATTCAAGGATAGATTATCAACATCAAGGCTTGGTTGTATACTTCCCCTTATTTTCTATTAATATATAACTGCTGGTTCATTTTCCCTAAATGTGTATGCTCATGTATCATTTAGCTTAACATTCCTTGATTAGTTAAGTAGGTTACTTTTGAATATGCTATTTGTATTTGCATGCCTTTTTGTGTCTTGATCTCTTGTGTAGGTGGATAAATACTAAGAATAGCAAGAACGAGCTTATGGTTCAAGTGATTCAAGGTCTTCAACAAAGGAGATCGAAATAGCATCAGAACAAGGTAGGTCATATTCTTCGTCTCTCTTTTCAATTGCATCTTAGGAAAGTGTCTAGTAGATTATCACTTTGGTTTCTAGACCCACTCAATGGGCTAGAGGGATTGTCTCTATCGGTAGAGAGGATTTACCTAGACAATTGGGTTTTTCTCCAAAAGCTTCACACCTAGGGTTTGAGAAAACAGGAAAACTCATTTTGGGTACCTACTCAAGGTGTTATGTCAATGGAAGGAGCAATGTCAAGAAAACACTCAACACCTAAACACTGCAATAGAGCCACTAAGGGAGACCTCTGTATCATGTCTCAAGTTTGGGAATGGGAAGAAATTAAATAATTTATTGTGCCCTTGGCTCTACAAATCATTGGAGCTACATTCAATGCTTGCTCCATAGTGAGCCCATGGAAAAAAAATTGATTAAAGAAGCACAGGAAGACCCCATAAAATCCACCTCTCTGATAACATTGTGTCATAAAAAGGACTATATAGGGGTCCAAATTAATGGCTTTTTTATAGTCAATTCATTATGTTTTGAGGTATTTATTTTTCTGTAAATTCCTGTGACCCACGTGTCTTTCTTGCAGGTGAAAGGATGGGAGTAAGGATGGATGTATGTGGAGAAATTGATGTTTTGATGATATGAAAACCAGATACACTCAAGCTCCTAAAATCACATGATCATGTCAGAAACACAACATCAAAAGATGGATGAAAGCAAGCCCGTAGATTGAAATATATATGAAGAAATCCAAGGGAGGCCTCCAAGGCCACATGCAATGATAATAATGTAGCACAACAATTGACCACATAGGGGTCTAAATTAATTAATTTTTAATGACTTTCTTTCAATTAGATGGTTGTATTTTCATTATCATTTTTTAAAATTATGTCTAACCAATGTTATTTTCCTGTAGGTAGAAGGAAGGGAACAAAAGGTTCTTCTATGCAATGGGATTAGGGTTTCTCATGGAGCTTTCATAACTAGGGTTTCCTTTCAGCAAGCTAGATCCTCCCTTCCAAGTTCCACAAACCTTTCGATAAACTCGATGGCACATCTCCAGAAGATTGATGAATGCGATGGAAGCATAGTGGCAAGAAAGCAGGTTGATTCTAGGACCATGCATCTACATCATTGCAACATATGGGAAACACGCATTCTCATATTTCCAATAACCCTCTACATCCTTCCTTCTCTCTCCTTCATCATAATGAAAATATCGGCCACCATTATAGAAGCCACTATGTTAGGACTGATGTGGGCATGTAACAATCATTTTGGCTTGAGAAAAAAGTGGGTAATATCAAGAGTCATGAAGGTAGCTAAAATGGCATGAGGGAAGATCAAGGGTAAAAATAGGTGAAAAGTCACCTCATCTCTATAAATATTTCCTCAAGCCTCATTATGAGGGTACTTTGTCACTTGAGTTGAAGCTAAGACTAGAGATAGTCGTTTTATGCTTGATAGTTAGAGCCACTCAGCTCTTGGAAACTAGTAGAGTGGATTTGTAGTGGGGCTAGGGTTTTTGCATTGGGAAATGATATGAGTAGCCCATGTTCCACTATTGGGTTTTGACCGATTGCAAGATATGTATTCGAAGTTGTAGTAACAACAATAAGATGTTCTCTCTATTTGGCACAGATTCTCATGCTTACTCATGGTGGTTTTCATTAGGACAATTTTGAGTTATAAAGTGGTCCTCCTAAGGAAATTATAAAATAATAGTGGAAATAATAAAATAAGAGTAGATTACTTCATCAAATTTTAGAGGGAAAAAAGAAAAAAATTAATTTTGAACTCGTATTTTCAACTTATATCCCTATAGGTTTACTCAAATTTCAAGTGGAAACACGCATTGGATGCATAATTTGATTCCTCATCCAAGGAGTACCCATGTTGCATACTTTTGATGGACCCTACTATACGTAAAATGAGAAATACATGAAAAACGTGATTTTGATCACACTTTTCCATGTATTTCTCATTTTTCGTGTAGCGGGCTCCATCAAAAGTATGCAAAATGGGTACTCCTTGGATGAGGAATTAATTTTTTCATTCAACGAGTAATCTCACTCAAAATTTGACTAAAATATTAGGGAGATAAGTTGAGAATATGAGTTGAAAAAGTATTTTTATTATTTTATTATTTTTGAATCTTTTTACTTTTTTACTCCAAAAATGATGAATCATCCCCCATGGTTGATATCATCATCTTGAATCCTATTGGTTCTTATAAAGTTTATTTTGGTTGTACATTTTTCTTAGGAGGCCCATTTTAGACCTAAAAATTCCACTAATGATTATTTGTGTGATACTTCACTATATTTTTATGTGCACTTTCATATACGCAATATGCTATGGACTAGTATAGAGTGGTTGCATGTATGTTTTGCTTTTTAATATGTGTTTACTTGTTCCTTGCCATGTCAGTGACCTACTGTTAACTAATTTGAAATTAAATTCTACCATGTTTATGTTTATTGTATGTCGGATTTGGTTTTAGCTCACTAATTCCTCTCACGGCATATCTCTTCTTATTGTTGTTGAGGCTTGTTTATACCTCTTTCTATAATTTGTCAATCTTGGGATGATTTTGTTCCACTGCTTTAGCATTTAATTCTTGTCCCACTCTGACACATTCTTGTCTAACAACCAAGAGCAGAAAAATTCATGATGGTAGTTGAGCCCACATACCAAATGGGGCTCCTATCCCAAATGGTGTGAGGTCTAATTGGGACTTCACACCGAGGATATCCCCTTAGTTTTTGGTGGTACATTTTGGCCCATCAACAAATTGGAGCTATAAGGAGGGTCAAATGACAAGATGAGCCCTTGGAGCTTGCAGTTTAGTCTCATATCTGTATACGGCTCCATCTTGAATCGTGCTCCCGAGGTGCTTATCTAACTTGTCCATTTTTCAATGTTGAATCCCTAAGGAGCAGCTCTATCACTTGTCCTGGTTAAATTTTGATGGTGAGGATGGAACATCCATAATCGAGCACATATTTTATTTCCTCGAATTTTGAAAATCTATTGTAGTGGCTACAACCACCGTCCAAAATATTGGCTCACACGGAAATTTTGGAGTCTACCTTGGATCCTGTGATCAATCATCCTTGGTCACTTGTTGGTAAGCTAATGATTTCAAGCTCCCCTCCTTGATCTTAAAATTTCTGTGTGTTCTCATATTTATGCATCATGTGTCATCTTTGGGAAAAGGGTACGTTGTTTTGTTTCAAGGGAAAGCATGTGTGCATGAGTTGTTATCATCACATAGACATGTTTCGCACCCACTACATGCACTCTTGTCACAAAGGTTTTTGCATCAAGAGGATTATGTTTATACATTATGGATGGTCTACATTGTATCACTAAGTGTTAGTGTGCGATCACAGTCAAGTCTTATCAATGCTTACATATGTTTCATTGATCTCACACTTAGCCAATTTCCCAAGCAGATTAGCCTCATCCATCCTTCTGGAATTGTGCACTTTTCTTTTGCAACCATCAAGATTCCTCCCTTTCCTATTGAAACCACGCAATGCACATAGACCCCAACCAACACTGCTCTCCAAAAATACACAAAGCAGTCAGGAAGCCAACACTACTATCTAGAAATGTGTAGAGTAGTCCCGATGCCCTACACTCATAAACTGTGCATAGGTGTCCTCCTAGTACCCCCATCCCTCTGCAGTGTCCTATGCCTGAAAACTGCATAGTGTTTTCCAAGTTGTTATATCGATCTTGCATTCATAAATTGTGGGTATGGGCCTCCCAGGGCCTCATCCCGTAAGAAATTAATGCCTATTGAAGCTACATTGATCTACCTCTCAGTGACTACAGGAAATGGTGACATACTAATATCACCCCCAAGGAGTTGAGGAGAAGGACCAAGAGACTAACTAATGGTAAAGGTCAGCACCACATGCAAGCATCATTGGATGCATGATCATCTTGAGGGTAAGTATGGTAAGTAAAGAAAACATTTCGAAACACATATCTTAGTTGAGTTTGCAAGACTACTTGTCATTGTCATATCATCATGTCTTCAATAACATGCTTGTGTGCAAATGCCAAAAGGTCATTTCATGTGTTTCCTCTACATGTCTTGCTTCCTCTTCGCTTGTTTGACCAACTGTCATCTTCAGCATGTTGATCGCTATTTCATGCTTGCAACCTTGTTCTAGTGATGTTGAAGGTTTGTGTATGAGTTGTGTTCACTATGTAAACATCTATCACACACGCATGATGTTGTAGGCATTTTCACACAAGTGTCAACAAGGTCATCCAAAGGTCTATCTGAAGTGTCGCACTTGTCGCTTTCACCATTAGATAGTCCTGTACTTAGTCACATTGAGACATGTTGTCTTGTTGCTCTAAGGTGTCTTGTCATCGAGTCATGCTGAGTGTGTGTTTTCAAGATCATGTATACATGATTTCACTTGCTCACACACTTAGCAATTTTTCTGAAAGCTATCAACGAGACTACCCTCCATCAACCAAACCTCCACTAAGCTACACTATGTAGTCTCAACCCTTACTGAGTAAGAATTGTTGCCCATAACTATGAAAATATTGAGGCTTCCCTCCAGGAAGTCTATACTATGCAATCCTGCAATCACCCTGGTTGACATTCACCCAGAACAACGTAGAATTTTCCCAAGGATCCATCTCATTCAGTGCTTCATGCAACCCTATATATCAAGCCTCCTTTTGGTCAACCAGAGAAATTGACTGAGCAATGACCCAGAGCTACACTCCTCCCAAACATTGTGTTGAAGCTACCAGCCTCCCTACTTACACTGCCTAAGGAAATTGCATAGGCAAAAGGGATAGGAACCTCCTGCTTGTCGCTACACTCTCTCTAAAAATTGTGTAGTTTTGTTAGTCAATCCCCCTCCTGGCCTGCTTACCACTCCTCATGAAAATTGCATAGTTTTCATGGAAAGTCCATCTGCTGCTCAGAACCCCGCTAAACCTAGAAACTGTGCGAACATGTCCTTCATGATTATCTCCTAGATATACGTAATTCTGGCTAGCAAGCTCCCACATCTTGATCTCAGCCTTCTCTAGAATTCTATGTAGTTTTCACTGCCACAGCCTCTTGCTGCACGGACTGCCTTCCCAAGAAAAATTGTGCAGTTATGCCTCCCAGCTGAGTCATATCCTGCATATGTCACTATTTCCCTAGACTACTCAACCTAGCCTCTCAGTGACTTTTGTGCACTTTTTCCTGACAGTGTCCTGGAGACTCACATCCCGACCTCACATGTGCTCTGCATTGTTTCAGACTCTTGTCCTCTCTCGTCGTCACACTCACCTAGAAACAAAAGACAATACATCATGGTAGACTAGGGAATTTATGGATTTGATGTCATCTTGTCATGAGTGATTGTAGAAACAAGTACATGGATGAGACATGGTACAACGACAAATGAGATTAACAAGGAGCACATGCTAGATGACTTGCTTGCGGTTGAAAGAACACACGAAGAATACTAAGTAGTAAGAAAATGAGACACGTGCACATGAATGAACCATCAAGTGAACACCAAGACCATTGAAGACTCCGTGGACTTTGCTATGCAAAGGTGAAGCTATGGTACACCACGAGCACACTCATCATTTAGCAATGCAGTAGCTCAACATGAATAACATAGCCAACATGTGCATACTAGCAATGTCATGTTGAGTTGTGTCATGAGTTTCCTTGGCCACATCGCTATTTTGGGTCATAACTTTGTAATCAATGTAATGTAACATGGCAGTCCAAGAGACCCACGGATCAAGTCAAAGAGTCATGTAAGTCAAACAGTCATGAGGGAAGTTGAACAGTCACAAGGGTTAGTTTCACCCTTGGCTATATATATACCTCATTTGTACATGGAAATGACTTTTTACCTTGGCTCCTCCCACATAGCTTTGAGAGACGGTAGTCTTTCCTTTGAATAGCGAGTAGTGGCTCAAATGCCTTGCTATAGGGGTTAGTGATGTATGGTGTATGGATGTGTCTTGGAACTTTCACTTAATTTAGAAGCTTGTTAGCATGCTAGCACGTTTTCACACATGTATTGTATTCAGTTGTAAGACTATTATTTTGAGGGTTGTAATACATGTTGCTTTAACCTGTACTAAGATAGTTGAACAATTTTGGTTGTTTTAGTGCATATGTTGTTGGAAATATGTTGTATCAGTTCTTATCATTGTCTCACCCATGTGGAATACTACACTGGACACTAGAGACATTCATTCTTGTAAACTTGTTATAATGACCATTTCACTCGTGTTGACTACTCCACTAGGTGTTATACGTGTTATCTATTCACTTTGTATTTATCACTGCTACATCTGTGTGGACTACTCTACTTGAATTTGTACATGTCTTGTTGTGTTGTCTGTCTTTAATTGAGTTGGGACTATTCCCTTTCAACTTGAGACTCACTCTCACCCTCTCCCTCTGCAATGAAAGAACTTACACACAAGTTACACTAAGCACTCACCATGCACACAAACCTCATTGTTTGAAGGCTAAGTATACCACTCTCATGCACTAATAAGAAATAGCTAAGGCATATCTTTAAGATAATTGCAAACAGGTCATCATACTGGATGGGACTCCTACACCAAATGGTGTGAGGTCTAGTTGGGGCTTCATACCGAGGAGATCTCTTGAATGTTGGCGGGTCCAGCATCATCAACAGAATCTTACGAGATCGATGATGAAGATTTTTCTTGTGTGCTCTTCTCCCTCACCCTTGAAGGTCACGTAAGGCAATGATGTCACATATTGCCAGCAACTTCTATTCATTCATTTGAGCAAATCACCGGTAAGCTATGAGAGGCGTTTCCTAGGTATGATTGTCAAGATGTATTAATGAGGATAAATGAAATTAGGATGAACTTGAAGAATCTTTAGAGGATTTTTCTTTTATATTTGTACATATTTGTTTTGAATTTCTTAAGAGAAGTCGACTGGGTGTATTTGAATGAAAATTTTCAACTATTGGTTCTCGTTTCTTTGCAACATTTTCAATTAGAAACAATTTTTTTTCTCATGAGTATCATGATAATTTGTAGATCACAAAGTGTCCATATTCTACCCCAAATCTTGTTTTTCCCATCTCTCTAAATATGGAACAACCTCAAGCCTCCAAGGAGGAAATTACCACTCATGAAATTTCTCATCCTCCTCCGTCTTTGTTACCAAAGGAATTTTTGTTCACAAATAGTTTAAATGATGAGAAATTCTTGCAAGGAAATGAACTAATATATATCACCTTTGAATATCTCATACATCCTCTTAAATACAAACCTAAAGGTCATTTCGATATAAAATATCACCCTATGGATCAAACCAAGATTGAGTCCATTGAACACATGTCTCCCTCTATCCCTAGATTCCATTCACTTATCAACAATGTAGCAGGTCTTGTCTCATGTAAAGTTGATTGTCCAATTGAATCCACTAACTGACACATATACAAATAATTTTGTGCAGGATGTGAGTCTTGGTTTGATTGGTTCCCCTTCATCTAACCCTTTGCATCTAGTACCTTGATTTGTTCCATGCATCTACTACACCAATGGTTTCTACAAATCATCCACATATTTACCTTGCTCATATTTATGGAAATCATGTACATGGGGGTGTTGTTTCATAGTCACATGATGAGGATCTTGAATCTGATGTTCCCGATCTGTTCTACCCATAATCCTTAGTAAATGAATAAGAAGGCCTTACATCTCGTCCAGATCAAGATGGTTCTCTCATTAATACCTCTTCACTCTCAATCCAAGAAGAGCCTTATGTGTCTTATACCTAGCCTAATCAAAGTGGTGGCTTCAATGATTGTCATTATACCGAAAACATATTCGCTCACACCTCTGGTGATTATCATTTGTACCCATTTTTTTATCCTACAAAGCTACCAGAATTTGATGATTCACCTTTTGAATGTCTGGGGACTCATTAGGATGGCAAGGCACTTTATCTCCCATTGATGGTTATGTCAGTTTATCACATTTCTGATAAAACCCCCGAACCAAGTCAAATTAGGGTTTTTAAAATTAGGATTTCAACACATCATGCTCCTCTCAACATCACTTTGCCAAATGCAACCTCATCTTGGAACCCCTTTGACTTGAGTGATGTTTCATTGAGAAAATATTTCCATCACCTTTCAACTGATATGCATCAACCTCTATACCCTATTTTTTTTGCTGAAGTGAGCGCACTGGCCATTGACTCAAATCTTTTTTACTGCCACCCAATCGACAAGGTTTGTGAGCGTATACATTAAGATGATGTCTTATAATCCCCTATATGGGAAGGTACCAATCACCTAACCTGTCCTTTTCTTCGCACCCTTCTGGTTGATTCACTTCATTCTTGGGAACCTAAAGAATATGATCTATTGAATTACCAATCTATCAATATTCAAACATTTGATCCAATTGTTGGCTTAGTGAGTCTTGACCCAGGTTCAAAGTTAGTTTTTCCAAACAAATCCCTACACTACTGACCCTTTCGACATCAACCCACTGAGTGCATACTGAAGTCTCACTTGAAGCAATATGGGGGAATGTTGGAAATGAGTTT
The DNA here is from genome assembly GCA_000404065.3 of Pinus taeda. Taxonomy (NCBI): domain Eukaryota; kingdom Viridiplantae; phylum Streptophyta; class Pinopsida; order Pinales; family Pinaceae; genus Pinus; species Pinus taeda. The sequence continues at coordinate 90,287 of APFE030918092.1, forward strand.
CCGCACCCAAAGATTAGTGTAATGTTGCTTTATTCCCTAAACCTGCCTTCGCGTAGATCGATCAGCCTTTAGGGCTTATCGATATAACTTCCCTTAATCAACTTCTATACATACGTGAACATTCATGACTATATTTTGTGGACCCTAAATAGGTGAATCAACCACTTATGTTCCTCTTTGATTACTCTTAATCCCGTATTTACACAGATCGGCCAAAGCGTTGATAACTTTAACATGCAATAAGATATGCTTCACGTAAAAAGTTTATATTAAGTGCATTCATATAACAACATCAATTATGTAAATTCAAGCATCAATACATTATTAATCCATCATTTATCATAACATAATAGCGCATTCATTTATAACAGAAGTAAATAGAAAAACACAGAAATTTTTGAAATAATCTCTTTATTAATACTTCAGTTCTACATACATACTCAATACTTCCTTGAGCACTCAGCTGCAGGGGTCTACGCACTTGCAGACTCTACTCCAAGCCTCTGCACACAAATATGCAAAGTCTTGCTTTTACTCTAATATTTCTTCGCTCTTTCGTCTACTGACCCATTACATTCACCTTCTTCATAACTTACTTCTGCTACTGCTTTAGACATCTTAAGGCACACCTTTTTATACAATCCAATGGTCCACGGACCAAGGTAAATCGATAAAAGCTGAAACAACTTACATAAAATAATGGTAAAACCATTTATGACACTTTGATATCTATGCACTCCGTGACCACAACTTGCAGAGAGTGTACATTCTTTACAACAAAACTTGGGCTTTTTTCCCCAAAATTGACCCTAGGGAACCCTGTCCCAATAGGCCCCCAACACAAATATTATGACTCACCCTTGAGTCACTCTGCTAGCATAGATATCTTACTGCAGAGACCTCCCAACTCTACTTGTTCCACTCCTACCTCAATTGTGCTTTGTGTGGCTTCCTATTTGATCTTCTCCACCAGCTGCTTTGTTGTTAGTCCCGTACTGTCTTCCTTGATTTTTTGTTGCATTCTCTGTAGGCTTGCCAACTTCTCCTCATTTTTGATGGATATTATGTAGGCCTCATCCAACCAAGGCCCCAATATAGCCTTGAGGATTGCCTATTTCCTCTGCATTGCTTCCACCTGTTCAAGCAACTATTTTTCCTCATGCAGCTTGGCCAATCGTTGTGCTATAGTGATGGTGTGCGTCGTCACTCTCGCTTCATCATACCACTATTGCAATTCATGAGCCTTTGTGTTTAACCTCTGTAGGTCAGGATCATCCTATAGAGTTGTGACTACCTCCATGGATTACTTGAAGAGCGCGGTGCAATCCACCACCGCGGCATCCACTGTTGCGACTCCATCCTTCACAACAGTTGCGCATTGTTCTCTGACCTCTAGTGGAATTGAAGGTAGTGACTTCAACTCTTAACTCTGTGATTTTCAGGTTCAGTTCAAACTCAACCTTGTCCACTTCCATCTTTCCATCATGCACACCTACAGCCAACTTCCTTATCTTTGCTGCCAATGATGCTTCCTCCGAGATATGTAGTTCAAGGACTGTTCTTCATGCCTTGGCTACCACGGCTGCAAGTTGGTTGTTCTACGTTTGAACTTTCTTCTGGGCCTCTAACGCTACTAATATCTCCATGAACATCTTTTCATTGTTGAAATTATACTCACTGATTAGGCTCAGCCTGTGCTACTCCCAAGCCTTAACTCTTGCTATCAGACCTGCTTCCAGTGTGTGAATAAACTTGCTTTGGAGGACAGAAAGGTTGAGGCCAATATTCTTCAAAGTGCTGATAATAGCCTTGCAAGTGGCCACCTCCATGCTCAAAGCTCCATCAGACAGTGCGACTACCTAGAGATCCAATGATGGGACGATCTCTGCTACTTGAGTCGTCCCCATCGCCAAACTTGTTGATGCACCGCTGCTCTATCCTGCACCTACCTAGATTCTGGTTGTCTAGATTTGTAGCTCGTGCAAATCCTTTTAGATGATGCTCAGTGCCTGCTTTTGTTGTTGCTCAAACTACTATAGCAGTTCTACTGTTGTATCCTACACCTTGTCTCCAATTTCATCCAAGTCGCCATTCGTCAAAGTAATCAAATCTAGCGATGACTTGGTGCCTTTGGTTTTCTTTCACAGTCCTTCCTTTTCCTGCTCCTTGTGCCACTTTACTCGGAAGGGAATGCTTTCCTACTACTCACTTCTGCCCATCTCTGACCACTCTTCCTCCTCTGTTTGGGGTGAAGGAGACTTCTTACTTATTTCAGAGCCACTCTCTTCCTGCTCTGCCTTTTCCTTCGTGGCGTGCTTCGATTCTAGTTGGGCCTTTTCCTTGGCCTCTTTCTTCCTCTTCTCAGCCGACTGTTGAACCTTTTGCTTAGCCACTTCCTTTTTATTATTCTCCATGCACTTGCTAGTCTTTGTGGCCAGGTCAAAAGGAGAATACCACTTTGTTGGCCAATGCTTGATGACCTCTTCAATAGTGTCATCCATAACAAGGTATGGTAGGTCAAACCATTTCTACTCGGGGTCCTTTCGCACCCAGATGTAGGCATGGTGGAAGTCCACTTTGAACTATGCATACCTGAAAGTTTTTCAAACATAGTTGGTGACAATGACGACTTCTGGTTGATGTCCGTGCGAATGCTCACCTCCATTACCACCCAAAATACTTCGCTCTCTATGACCTACGCATAATCTTTGGTCGCCTAGAGAGATGCAAACTTGGTGGCTCCTAGTAAATCCTTCTCCACTGGAGGAAACTAGCTATCCTTCGGAAAATCCCACACGATGAGAACCATTGAGAGAAACAGCCACAAATAGTGGAATGTCTTACTGTCATTATGTTCCTCTCTATAGTTCGTGAGGAACTCACTACACAGGTAGCGTACCTAGTTGAACTGTAAGCCCTCCATGCACTGCGTTGCTAGAAAATCCATTGGTGTCGGCACCTCATCTGCGTGACACTTTCTCATAACCTTTCCAACCAAAATTTGCATGGAAATATTTATCAGGGGATCAGGAATGGAAGTAATTGAGTATTCGCATGACTTCGTCACAAGTTTAAACTTGTCCTTCATCTTCTTAGTTAGGTCCTTCTTCTTTCTGCACAACCCCTTGGCCAGATTCAATCCTGAATGGGGCAATAGTGTGAACCATTCGATCAGCATATCGGTGATGGGGATCAGTGCGTTTAACCATAAGAACCTATTATGCACGAGGCACAGCAGCTGCTTAATGACGATCAAATTTATATTTGAGCGACCCTGAATTGTTGACTTCGCGAATCCATTCCATAGGCTCCAATGTGGTGACACCAAACTCTTTGTAGAAGACCCTCTACATGAAGGTGTTGGTACCTAGGTGGGGGAAGTGCTCGCATCCACTAAATCCCAATATTCTAGCTTCAAGTGCAAACCTTCAAATGTGATGTTCTCTAGTATCAGGGGTGTGTGGAGGAGGAACTTCCTCCATTATTGTCCTTTGGGACCTTCATTTTTCCCTTGCGTGGAGGGATATACTCCATTATCTTAGAAATAGGGTCCACCCCCTTGATGTCGATATCTTCCATGCCCTCCTCAGACTCCATATCTACCACCTTCCCCTTCTCCTTCATGCTCGAATTTTCTTTCCTTTGGGCCTGGGTAGCTACATGTTTCCTCGGTGACTCACGCACTGGCATCACCTTCTTTTCCTTGTCCTTCTTAGGCTTGGGGACCTCCATTACTAGCATAGGCTTTAGCCTAGGTGACCTTGGGATCATAGGCACTATCGCTGGAACCTCCATACTTATCACTTCTGGAGCAGCCCCCTTAGAGGCGATAGCTCCCCCAGTACTAATGGTCTCTGTTGGTGCGAACATTACGTTGTGGATAAATTGTTTGGTGTTTGTAGGTAACTTCTCAAATACAGAAGCAGTGACCAAATACATGTAAAACTAAGGATTCATACACACTCCATAGCTCAACACAGAAATTCTCAGAATGCAAAGTGTTATTCGTTGGATGTCCATGCATAATTTATAGGAAAATTCGAATTCAAATTCGATCGTTCCCCCCAAAATCCATCCATAAATTCTAGATTGGTGGTAGATATCCAAAGATTTCACGCTTAAATTTAGCCTTAAATGTCCCCCCCACTCTCCTCTTAATCATCTTCTCATTGTCAAATCATGAATGGTGATGGCAACGGTCACTTTTTGGCTACGTTGCATTGTCTCTCCTCTTATAGCGCAACTCCCTTTGTGCTTCTTCTAGTACTGTGACACCCTCCTGTTTCACGCAGAGCCCCTGTCGCTCAACTTTACACACCAAGCAGTGTATTTTATAGTCTTGCCCCTCCTTGCAGCTACCTGGAGCTAAGACTATGCTACAGTCATGTTGTCATCAGGCTAGATCCTTAATGTAGGGCTTCAATTGACTTCCATTTACCTTTCCCGGAAATGGATCTCCATTCAATTTCACAAGATGAACTTCTCCACCATCACTAATATCTTTGATAACATATGGCCCCAGCCAATGCATCTAAAATTTTCCTAGAAGCTTATCAAACTTATTGTCATATAATAGAACTAAATCATTTACCTTGAAGGTGTGCAATTTGATGTGTCGATTGTGCTATGCCTTTTCATGTTCCTTCTGAACTTGCTAATGGAATATATCCAAAAATGTATCTTCCTCAAGCTCTGATATCTGTGCGATTTTCTCTTCTAATACTCCACGATTTGCAATTCCTGTGAACGCCACTATACATAGACTAGGCACAATGTACTCCATAGGCATCACAACCTCTACGCCATATACTAGTCTAAAAGGTGTCTGACCAGTATTCTTCTTACAAGTAGTTCTATAAGCCCATAATACCACTGGTATGCATAGGTCTGAATCTTTCCTCTGCACATTGCAAAACTTTGTCAATGCATTCTCCAATATCTTATTAAATGCTTCAACTATCCCATTGGCTGGATGATGATATGGTGTACTCTTCTGGCGATAAACTTGGAATTTTTCTGTCAGTGCACTGATCATTTCATTGAGGAAATGTGTACCGTGATCACTCATCAACATCTTTGGGCAACCAAACCTGGTCAACACATATTCAAATAAGAACTTTGATGTTGTTTCCCTTGTGTAGTCCTTCATAGGTTGTTGCACTGCCCATCTGGTCAAATACTCGATCACAGTGATGATATATCGTGCACCCATCTTCTTTCTCGGAGGTTGAATCGGTCCTACAAAATCAATTTCCCACTTCTCAAATGGATTCAATGATACCTATGGATTCAAAGGCAGCTCATACCTCCATGATTTCCTGCTAGTTCTCTGCCATGCATCGCATGCCCTACAATATGCTTTGGAATCCTTATGCAATGTTGGCCACCACAATCCAATGCGTAACATCTTTTGCACTATTTCTTTTCCTGCATAATGGCCTCCTACAGCCCCTCCATGAGCTTCAACTAGGATACTGTTTCGCTCAAAATTAAGCACATAGCGTCACAATATCTCATTTGATCCCATTTTATACAAGTGTTCTGCAGTAACAGAAAAGTTTTTCGCATGCACCACTAATTCCTTCTTCCGTTGGCTCGTGTATCCTTCTGAATTTTTTCCTGTAGTCAGGAAGTAGATCATATCTACAAAGTGATTGTCTGCTACACGCAACATAAAGAGTTGCATGTCAGACAGCCCCTCCTCCAAATTGGTGGGCTCTTCTCCTATTTCAATGTGTGACATATGGTTTTACCCTACATCAAATCATCTTGGTTTTGCAATTACCTCGAAATCATACTCCTGAAACAACAATAACCATCTGCATATTTTCCCCCCCAACATAGGCTTGTTGACTAGGTACTTTAATGCAGAATGGTCTGTATACATCTTAAAGTGTCTACCTAGCAAGTAATGTCTAAAATTCTGGAGCACATACACCATATCCAATCCTTCGTGCTCTATCGTCGAATAATTATTTTCAGCCTTAAACAAATTCTACTTGGAAACGCTATAGGGTGATCCAAGTCTCCCTCATCGGCCTGTGTCAGCACTGCCCCTAGGGCAATACATGACACATCCATGCGCACATGAAACTCCTTCTTCTAATTCGGGAAGACTAGGATCGACGCGATGACCATTTTCGCCTTCAATACATCCAAACTCCGTTGACATTCTTCATCCCAACAGAATGTAACATTCTTCTTCAATAGTTTTTTTCCATTCGCGTGGTAATCTGGGCATAACTCTTGATGAACTTCCAATAGTACCCATTATGACCCAGCATTGTGCACAACTGTTCAACACTTCTTGGTGCCTCCAAATTAATTATAATTGTGATCTTAGCAGGGTCCACCATTAATCCTTGTCTTCATACCACATGACCCAACAAGATTTTGAAAGAGAAGAAAAATAAGCATTTCTTAAAGTTTAGCGCAATCTGATACCTTTGGCATGTATCCAACATCAAGCGCAAACTAGATACATGGATCTTTACCAGTCCAAACACCATCTAATCATCAAAATATACCTCCAAAAACTTGTGAATGAACTCTTTGAATGCCGCGATGACAACACGCGAGAAGATCACCAATGCATTTTTAAGCCCAAAAAGCATTACAGTATACTAAAAACATCCCCACTCAGTCACAAAGGTCATCTTACTCCTATCTTCTGTCATGATCTTAATCTAATGGTATCTAGAGAACCCATTAGTGAATGAATATGCTTCTTGTCCTCGAACATTGTCTAGTACTTCATCTATGAATGGTGTTGGAAAAGGATCATGAACACAAACATCATTGGTCTTCCTAACATCTATGCAAATACGTATCTCACCCTTATGTTTCTTTTCCTGGACCACCATTGGGCTCACCCAATCAGACTCCTCTATTGGTTCAATAATACCTGCTTTGATTATCCTATCTAACTCCAAGAATACCTTTTATTTATACTTGGGATTGAAGCGATAAGGCCTTTTCATAATCGGCTTCGCGTCCAGCTTCAAAGTAATATTCATGACACCTAGGTCCTCTATTATTCCTTTCAAGTATGAAAAAATTGTAGGGAACAAATCCTAATACTCCTGGAGAGACTTAGCGACCTTATCTACTGTGGCATCATTCTAATAGTCCCCAATCTTTGAAAACTTTGGCTCTACTTCTATGCCAATGTTCACTTGTCTAGTCTTTAGTGGTGTGGTGATATCTGGATTCTCTATTTTGTGGTCGCTCCACTTCGCAGTGACCTTCTGCCTCTGGGATATTAATGTTCCTTGGATCCCCATCTTCTTCTTCAGTAGTCACATTGGTACAACTGGGTGGTCCGATCCAGTTGAATCAAATCCAAGGGATCCTGTGGTATTCTGAAGATCGTGGCCTTGACCTCCTACAACACCTCGTCAATACATTCAAACCTATCTTCAAAGTTGAATGTCATCAAGAATCCCGATCTAAAAATATCCCAATCTTTAGTACCATGGCGGAGTTCTATTTCTAGGTACCAATTCATTGGTATTACATCCAAGGTGTGACAGAATAAATGTACCCACTCAGGTTGTTGCTCTTCTCCATAAACCTTGGTCCATTTTTCCAAATGATCGCGCAGATCATTCCTTCCATCATATTTCTCTGTTAGTCTAACTTTTGGGTGACTGAACTGCAACCTCATCATTTTTCTATATTCACACCATCCATCAAAATTTTCTTTATGCGTACCCCAGCACCTTGTAGGCATAGCGCGCAACACCAAATCTAGTGCTTGGAAGTGATGCTTCTCAAGTACTTCCCTTTCAAATTCATCCAAAAAGTTATCTACATAAGTTAGACCATCATAATAAGGAAACATTCTTACCTCTGATGATACACAACACAACGATTTATTCATCATGTTACAGTGCAGCGTAAATACTTCATGCAACCTATTTTACCAGTGCTCCAACTCTTCATCTGAATCTAATGTACAGGAACTTCCATGGTCCCATGTAATGCATCCATCAGCTGTCGGATTAACCCAATCTTGATATCATGCTGTTATTTTATAGATCTGGTCTAGATCATCACCGCTTTCATAATCACAGGCCATTTGAGTATAGTGCGGTCCTTCTATAGGGTCTAATGGTACTACTATGTGAAGCAATTTCCTTTCAAATGACATCGTCCGCTTCTTCAAATTGATTACCCCATTCATGTCAATAGCCAAATCGATCCTAAGGAGCGCAAGGTATGGATTTTTGTCATCCACGATCTATATCACTTCAAAATCGACCAATGTGCTCATGCTTTCAATATCTATTGTCACTCCCTGCAATCTTCCCATGGAGATAATATTCTATTGATTTTCCATACTTAATTGAATCAGAGACCACTGCAACACAAGTCTCCCCATTCTTTCCCATGTTTGTTTAGGAAATATGTTCTCATCCAACCTTAAGTCCAGAATAACTTGATCCATTTCATATTCTCCTATTTGTGCAGTGAGCTGCATCTAATGCCCTATTCTTGCCTTATGCTTACCAATTTTTCTGACTATGCAAAGTCCCTCTGGGGCATTTTCTTTTCCAGCACACTTATTTAGAAATTCTTGTAATCCTTTCATGGCCTTAGTGTCATGCAACAACTTCATATAGGTCTCCAAGAATGTAGTAAGCATGGAGGAATCCATTTCTTCAGACAACTTATCCTGACTTCCTGAGGTAGAGGCCTCAGTGAAGCTTTTCTTTGCTTCCATGAACATTTTGGTCGCGTGCTCCAGATCAAACCCAACATCCTTTTCTAGAGCTGTGCGGACCCACTCACTTTCTTCAGGTTGTTTTCCTTTATCCTCACTAGTTGTCATTCCACTTTGCAGCACGATATTCACATTATAATCTTCTTCGCGGGGTTTATCCCTCATCATCTATAGGTTTTGGGTAGGTTGTTGAGGTTGCACCCTCTTCTCCTGTATCTTAGCTATCAATACAGGGTAGTCTTCTATTGTGTGATCAAACTGAGCACAGTATTGGTATGACAAATGTGTCAAGCTCATACACTCCCATGCGTAGCTTCCTGGCACTCCACAATTGTAACAAATAACTTTCCTCAACCTCTCCCAGGTCCTCCTCCTCCTTATCTCATCCATGCCCCTGATAACCTCCACGTGCTCTCCCAGCACCTTGATTGAGAGGCTGAGTCTCTATCTGCATTCAATACATGGGCATTCTTTCCATAATCATCTCATAGCTATGACAGTTACACTTTTTGTGGCTCACTAATTTGTATAAGTTGCAGAAGAGTTGTTGTGGTGTCTAAACAAATTTTTGTAGCAAGCAGAAATTGTTTGTTACATGTTTTCCAACTACCTTACAGATAGCACACCACAATGTGGGCCCTATACTTGGCCCTTCTTGAGCTTTTAGACTCATAGGAATTGGCCCACCTCCTGCAACATAATCCACGAAGACATGGAAGTGATCTTTATCATGCCCCTAACTCTTACATTTCAGAAACGAAACTTCTTCGTGCACCTTTGGCTGAGTTGCTCTATCCTTCTTCATGCTTTGAAACTCTAGGAAAATATTCTACAACTCCGCATGAATCTCCTGAACTCCCAGAGTAGTGTCTTCAGTCTGTGTCACATGCAACCTCATCGAAATTTCCAAGGCTTCCTCTTGGATCCCTATCTTCTATTGTGACAAAGAAACCCTTAGGTGGGGCAGGAGCAAAGCTACAAACCATTTGCAGTGCTACCCATCAATGAGATTCATGTTAGCTTCGTGGATCTGGCCCTTCAGTCTCTGATCTAGCTCCCAGGGTGCTTTGCCAGGCCTCATCATGATTTCCTTGAATCCAACAACTGATTGCGATTTAGACTTGGGCCTACTAAATTCCTTATTCAGTGATGTCTAAGTGTCCACCAATGATGCCATAGGGTTATCAGTGCAATACTTAATGTACCATGTCAACGCACGATATTGTAGAGCAGTAACTGTTGAGTCCCAAACCTGTGTTAGAATATTATATATTACGGAGCAATGGAACACATAAAATATTGCAGAAATATAAACACAGAAAAAATGCACAAAACAAGAGAGACACAGATATACGTGGTTCACCCAGTTTGGGCTACGTCCACCCCGAACAGCCAGTCCTTCCTTTCTATTATCCAGCAAAATGAAGAGACACAACCTACAGCAAATTTGCTGTAATATCCTCTGTCTTCTCTCACAGTCTCACCTCTCTGTTTCTCGCTCACATAGAATACACACCTATCTCACAGCCTCAAATACAATGCCCTCATACAAAGAGAGGGGTTGCCTTCTAGGGCAAAAAACCCTAAACTAAACATAAGTTCTACCGTCAGATCATCTGCCTAATGAGCGGCCAAGATTGACTAGAAATTACTATACTTTTACAAGGAAAATTTACATCTGTTTTTAGCTTCGGGGGTGCTACCCCTGAGCCCCCGCGAGAGGACCGCTAGCCCCCGTACCCCCCAGCCAGGGGGGATCGCCCCCCCTAGACCCCCGCGAGGGGGACAAGTGCCCACGCACCCCCCCGCGTGGAGGGGTGTACAAAACTTCCTGGGGTATACATCCATCTGAAACAAAGACCTCTTAACAATCATGCTCCACACACAACAGGCAACATGTGAGGCCATTTAGATGCGGAAGATCCTAGTTGGTTTTTTTGATCAGAAGATGGATCCAACTATGATCTATTGTGATAATCAGAGTTGTATCGAACTCTTTGAGAATCCAGTATTTCATGATAGGTCCAAGCACATCGACATCTGGTATCATCATCTTAGAGATTGTGTAGTGAGGAGGATTATGTTGCTGCAGTATATTTCAACAGAGGAGCAACATGCTGACATTTTGACAAAGGCTTTGTCAAAGTGTAAATTCAAGTTCCATAGAGACAGGATCAGGGTGGCAGACAAACCCTTTTCTTGTTGAGAAGGAGTGTTGAAATGTGGCAACAAGAATATTCCAATTTTAATTTGTCCTTGAATTAAAATTTTGAATTAAAATTCAAATTTAGTCTCACCAACTACTTGAAAAATAATTAATTAATTCAACTTGATTTAATTAGTTGGAGAAATTCAAGTTAGAAGTCGTTCTGAAGTCATGCAATAGTTATCCCTTAAATTAAGGAGATTATCCCTTAATTAAGGAGATAAGATTGAGTTATATTCTATTTGTAATTAGTTAGCTCAGTTTATTGAGTTAAGTCCAGTTAAATTAGTTCCAAACTGTTTGCGGAACTAATTGTGAGTTATTAGTTAGTAGATGCATGCATGCACTCAACTAGTGTACTCTAGATAATTGAAGATTCTCTCATCATTAATTCATGCATGTCTATTATGAGAAAGACCCAGTTGAGATTAAAGACAGGGACAATGTACTATTAGTTGCATGTTTTTTCCTATAAACAAAACTCATGCATGCAAAAGGAAGGTCATTCCTTGAGGATTGTGTAGTTTTACAGGGTGTGAGATCAGTGTTCCACTTGGTAATAGGAGGATCACCCAGGAGAAACAATGCAAGGAAATAGGAACTTGGAAGGCATAGGAGAAGGCTTATGAGAAGTATATTTTGCCTATGAGCACCTGTGAGGATTGTATTGAGAGCTCGCTAGCTGTGAGAGCTAAGGCTTGGTGTAATTCTGAGATATTTCCAACTTGTATGATAATACAGATAGTGGGGTTTTTAGCTGAGGCTTTCCCTTGAGTATTATTTTGTGTTTCATGTGCATTGATTCTTCTTATGGTTATATGTGTTCCGCTTGAACTTGCTCAAAACTTTTAAGCTTCCGCTAATTGATTGTAGAAGTAGATTAAAGTATTTTTCTTTAGTTATATTGCATTATCAGATTAATCTACAGCCAGAATCTCTACAATATCTCGGGGAAAAGAAATGTGCGGAAATGAGGGAGCAGGTTTCTAAGGTGGTAAGTAGTTTCTCGCTTGCCCTTCAGGCTATAAGCAGTATTTGGATATTTCATGCAATTAGCCTTACTGTACAACACGTAGCACGTGAAAACCACTCTTCTCGCGTGCTCTTGGGTAGATAACATTCGTGCACTAATCCATGTGAGATTGTGGGATAGGCATTGGATCAGGAGGGGTTGATCAACGGTGGAGATCGGCCAAGCTAGTTGGTGATTGGATGAAGTGATAGTCGTCGGATCAGGCAAGGCAGATCAACGATGTGGACTTAAAGCTCATAAAGCAAGTGGTGAACTCCACGCGACGAAATAGTTGGAGAAAATAATGAATCATATGGTCATTGTGAAGGTTTGTTAGTGATCAGATGGCGAGGAAGTGATGTATGAGGAACGTGCTAGAGGTGGTTTCAAATGAAAATGATAGAGAAAACCAGTGCAGGTGAACAAATAACTACATTAAACAATGAACTCCATAGCTCATGCGAGAACCAGAAATTGTGTTATTGGGGTTATTGAAGGGTCTCTTCCTCAAGTCATGGTCCCAAAGGGAGGAGATGAGGTCGAGACACCTGCGCACAACCCGATAATGGTATTTTTCCTTTAACTAACCTGTGAACTAATAGAAGGCACAAATGAAAGTAAAATGAAGTAAATGAAACTACCTAAGAAAATAGCCAAAAAAACCATGAATCCTACATAAGCAAATGAACAAAACCAAGAAGCTACTTAAGCAAATAAATAGAATCAGAAAGCTATTTAAGCAAATGAACAATGAAAACCAGGAAACTATGCTAGCATACATGTACAGTAAAGAGGAGCTTTGGCTGCTTGGGTCGGGCCCTAACCCAAGAGCTTTAGCCCTTAGAATTAACTCAGAGTTGGTTTAAATAGAAATCATTCTCATTATGAAAACTATGGATTACAGAGAAAATTGTCACAAGTATTTGTAGCTCAGAAACAAAACAGAGTTTTACAATAGAAGTCCCAATCCTAATGATGTCCTAAGCCTCTCTAATTATACATCTGATAAACTGGTTTGTGTCACTTTCACTTGCTTGACTGTCTTCTAGTCTTCAAAGTTTTGCACTCCGATGATGGAGGAATATTTGAATATCGGGGTAGTAAATAAGAAGGATTTACCTCCTATAATTACTCTCCCTTGTCCCATTCAAGTTTCGACCAAGGTCGTTGCCATAGTTCCTTGATTTTATCCTTTGTGCCTGCATTTTCCTTGCTTTTATCCTTTATGCCTGCATTTTCCTTGCTTTTTTCCTTTATTCCTACATTTCATGCACATTAGACCACAAAGCAACATATCCAACTCTAACTCATTTCATAAACAACATATAGTCAAAAGTATGCAATAAGTTGTGAGAATAGTTGGTTTGACTAAGCTAGGTGGTGAATTAAGGACAATTAAGGCCCATATAATTACTCAATGATGAGACTCATCATCACCCCCTACTGAAATTTTTGCTCATCCTATGAGCAAATTAATCAATTTCCATGTCCTTCATGGCTCTGGTAGCCTCTCTGACATCCCATGCTTCTGTTGTGGTCTCTTATTCTTGTTTATAGAAGCCTACTTTCCTTTCTACTTCTTCCCACTGCCTCTTTTCCTCTTCTTCTTTTCTTCATTTTAGCATCCCTAGGAGTAGTGGTGGACTGAGTTTTAGGCCTATCCAATTGATGTTCAACCTTTGCATTGATTGCTTATACATAGGTGTCCTGTTGAGTGCCTCTCTCAACCTTTGAGGGGAGTGATATTCTCTGATATTCAAGTTGTGTGGTAGTGTGTTCCATCTCCTTTAGTAGGCATGTATATTATCATCTCTTAGCAGCCTAAACATATCCTCAAAATGTGAAATTGCTTGCTCTTGGGCAGCAAGATATCAAAGTGTCAGCAGAGGATCATTTGCAATTTAGATTATGGGTGCTGATTAGGGCCATGGGATTTGATTGTTTAGCTCTGATGAAAAAAAGGTTCATTTTTCTCTCTGGCCAATATTATTTTCATCTCTTTAGCCCTTGACTTATCATGGTTCACCAATGATGCCAAAACCATTAATTGTAGATCTCCTAGCTTTGCATTAGGATAAAAATTATTCATGTCTATGAGGGCCATGTTTTTTTTTTTCTCGGTAAACTAGCTAACTTTTATATTATATGTACATATGAATGCTTACAGACAGTGAAGCAGGACTTAACAGGTCTTCCATGGCCACCAATGGCGCCATGGGTGAAGTAGACTGACCCAAAAATCTCCCACGCAGGGGTAGCATCCACCACGTTTTCATAATGCCTCTGAAAGACCGACTGAGGCACAAAACCTTTCCAAAATGCCAAAACAGACTCAGACTTTTCGATTTACTCATAAGTAATCCAGCCCACACAGGGGCAGTCTTCATTGACCAACTGGGGACTGATATTAATCGACACACTGAAGCTAAACATGACCAAAAGGGACTGGACATTTATAAAAAACCAGAGGAGAACAGACCGAATTGTAACCCGAACCATGTAACCCGCATCAAACAGAGTTCTGGACCTGAGCTGAGTGGAGTTGGAAGCAGCTAGAGCATGCACTGGAAGGTTACTCGTCCTCAGGAGGTTTCTCCTCCACAATGGTGCACCATCCCTGACCCTCAGGGACACCCTCCCACATGGCAGCCCACTTGGCTTGTGCTGAGTCTGGAGATTTCTTCGTCTGGAGGGTGGAGGGGTCGGCCATGATCGCCTTCCCTGAGGTTCCTTCCCCACTTGGTGGAGGTGGAAAGGGGCCTGCCTGTCCAGAGCTTGCAGGGGGTGGATCCTCCCTTCCTGGAGGCGTTTCCTCTTCAGCCCCTTCCGGAATTTGAGTAAAGAGCACGGAGACATGAGCGTTAATTCCTGGATTGTCCCGGGATTTGCCCAGGGTAAACACCACTGAGCCGAACGCAGGGAGGGCTGGCCCCCCATCGCTTTCCCCACCAACCTCCATGAATTTCCCTGCATGGAGTGGCGTGACCCCTGCCCGCCGATAACAATAGCAGCAGCAGCAATGGTGGTGCTCCCTCTCTGCCCCTCCACGACCAGAACCCCTCCTGCAAGGCTGCCGATGATGAAGCCTTGCCATGGGCAATTCTCTTTCACCTGTGTTTGCTTGGAGCGAGTCGTGTGGCCTCCCCGAAGCCAGAATTTGTCGCCTGCACCTTCCAAGCACCACCACCACCTTCGAATTTTCCCAAAGTTCCTCTGTTTCCGACCCCAAAGCTTCCAAATTCTCCTCCCGCGACTCTGAACTGGCCACCCGTGTCTCCAATTTCACTGCCAACCCCTTTGAATTTGCCCCCAACGCCTCTGAAATTGCCGTCCAGACCTCAGAGTTCACCTCCCGAACCTCTGAGACTGCCACCCTACCTTCTGAGGAGCTTTCAGAATTCTCAGAGCCAACCCCGGAGTCGGAGTGTCGAGAGGTCCAGAGGGCAGCCTGTGGTGGCGTGCGCCGCGCCCAGCAGCAGGCCTTCCTCTGCAACAAATTTCTCTGCAACGAGACACCACCGAGACAAAGAATTTTGAAATACATTGGCCTGTCGCGGTCTCCTGCCAGATATTTATCGACATTCCTTTGTTCTGAGCGCCAACTAAATTCCGCCATCCCTTCAATCTGCTATGCATTGAATGCATTGAGCTCTAACCTTGCCATAATAAACCTTTGACGGTAGAGGCTCTGTGGAAATTAATGCGCATGGGGCGGCACATGGTAGCCATGTGGCTCAGCCCACTGTGTCCTGCTGTCACCCGCAACCGGGGAGTCAGTATCACTTTGAAGGAGCTTCTTACATTCCTGAATCTGTTGAGTGCTGGGGATGATGTCCAAATTTCCTGCTTGGAAAGGATGGTGGCTTTCAACCCCAATATTGGCTAGGAGATCAGCCACCTTGTTCCCTTCTCTTCTGGAGTGGTGAAAGGAGAGGGCTCTGTGGCAGTGCAGCTCTTGAGAAATGTTGTATAGCCTGGCTTCTAGCCTCCAACTGTCAGCTACTTTTCTAGTTTGAAAGCCATTGTGAATGCGGGTGACCATGCTGATGATAATTTGGGAGTCTCCTTCCACTATTAGGGGTTGAAGATTCTGACGTTTGGCCACTAAGAGCCCTTGCCAGAGACCCTCCAACTCCGCAGAGTTATTGGTGTCCCATCCTATATTACCGAAGTAGATCTGTATGGTGTTGCCCTTGTGATTACGAATGATACCTCCATAACCTGCTGGCCCTGGGTTGCCTTTAGATGCTCCATCAAAATTAAGTTTGTATGAGTTAGTGGGTGGGGCAATCCATTTTCTGTCCTCCTTGTCATTACATTTCGTTGTCCGCTGGGTGGCATTTCCTTGAGGCAGCTCTAACTTCTAGTTGTCCAGGATGTTTTTCTCGCTGTCCTTAGTAGGGAGGTCTTCCATGGTCCATGGTTTCAGAAGCATGGTCTCTTTGAGGTTGCTATGCAATCTGTTCCAAATTTCTTCTATGGGCGAGCTTTGGTTTTTGAAGATCCGCCTGTTCCTCTCTTTCCATATGTT